>CANUEP010095679.1:0-122975 GCA_947857235.1 Jatropha podagrica
CCCCCCCCCCCCCCCCCCCCCCCCCCCCCCCCCCCCCCCCCCCCCCCCCCCCCCCCCCCCCCCCCCCCCCCCCCCCAGAGAGACACAGAGCGAGTAATTTAAAAACTTCTGCCAATATATTCATCCACTAATGAATTAGAGTAGTTACTAGAAGGATAAAATAAATAGTTACATATTCTTTTTCCGTCTTCATCTCTCTCCCTAACTCCTCCTCCTCCTCCTCCTCTCTCTCTCTCTCTCTCTCGCCCCTCCCCTTTCCCAAAAATCCCCCTGCCTTGTGGGTGGGCCACTGGGGCCCCCTTTTCTGAACATGTATGAGCCCACTTTCAAATCTTTGTGCCTGCTAGTTTTGGTCATATATGAAAAAGTTTTTATTCAGTTTCTGGGATATGTCGGTCGATGTGTCTTACTTACGTTGTGGCAGAAGTTACACACTGTAAGCAGGCCGACGTTGACTTCAGAGGGCATGAGGAGATCTACTCTGAACCTGGTGGAGTGATGGATTATGAGGAAGACCGAAGCCGGCCCAAAAGGTATTTGGAGACCGCTTTCTTTCTTTTGTTCTTTCCATAATATTAAGCTTCTGCACTGGCAAATGCAATGTCGAATGTTTGGTATCACATAGCATGTACGTCTTTCTTTGAATTTCCATCCAGTACATGGAGTAGTAAATGTTGCAACTGAGGAATCATGTGTTTTATTTTATTTATTTGGATTATTATTGGAACTATTTTACTGTTTGATTGGTTGCTTTGAAAAATTGCAGGAGGCGGCATCCAATATCTTGAAGGTATAGATAGGATCAAGAAACTCATGTGATAGGGTGTTTTTAAGCGACATGCCAGATTTTCATTGATGGCATTCCAGCAGCAAATGATTTGTGCATTGGGGACAATGATTTCTACCTCTGACCACAAGTTTTCATTGTCAACTTAATTTATATTGGAAAACGCTTACCTTGTTTTAATCCTACTGTTATTCACATTGAGTTGGAAAGAACAAATCCGAGGTTTGGTGGTGCGGCTGAAATTTTAGAGTAGAACCTCAATGTTATGATTCTTATCTTTTTGCTTTTTGATGATTATCTTCAATTTGCCACAGTGCATATTATGTATTTTAGCGTCTTCATACACATGAAAGGTCAATAGATCTGTGGCTGAAAATTCTTTTGACTGCCTGATGTGGTGGTAGCGTTGTTTCCTAGTGCAAGTCTCTGAAATCAGCAGATCACCAAAAATTTAGCATTAGAACAGGCAGTGTTGAACCATCCTTGATGATCTGAAACTCAAAAGCCTGAAGATGATATGCTTTGATCTGCCTTTTACAATCGTGGGATTAGACCTTGCATGCCACAGAAGTCCCCTAGTGTAATTGAGAGAGTTTTAGGGATAACATGTTTTGAGATTTGAACTTAGAACCTTGAACTCCATTGGAATAAAGAAATTCATGCAATGTAATTGCATTACGGTTTTACCAAACATAGCATCAGAATAAATATATTTTGGATAATTGAAAAAACTAAAAAGGTTAATGGATACCTTGAATGGCGTTTTCATGTGGCTTAGTTGGAAAACGAGGGAGTTTAAAGACATTTCAAATGCTAATCTGCCAAAGTTTTTTTTGTAACATTATAATTTGTCAATAAAAATAATAATAAAACCATGAGAATAAGAATATGATACTATAAAAATTTACATAATTATGTAATCACGTCTTTTTTAAAAATATTAAATTTACAAATCAAGTTATATTAAAAACCTATTTGTAATTGATAAATTTAGTCAAATAATAAATAACTCAATTCAAATTAAACTAATTAGTTTTGAAACTCATCAATATATATATATATTTCAAGTGTGGGCACAAATTTAGAGAGAGATGAAGATGAGCTAAATATATTTTTTACTTTGTTTTACCTTGAGTTAAATATATCCTTAATTTAATCGATACGAAAAAAATATTATTAAATTATAAAAGTGAAACGCAAATATAAAAGAGCAGAGATGAATAGTTTTCTCCGAGTGGCATTTAATATATAGATGGTTAAAAACTTTCATTTCCTTCCAAAATAAAATTGAACAAATCAAAACAGCTAATTACCGCTAACTTGGCAACTTTCAAACCGTTTTTCCCAAGCCACAGTTGGGTCTATTTACTTTCTCTAAAAACTAAAATTATGGGAAAAATAAAAAAAAAATTGGCATTCTAAATGTTTCATTTTCTCCGCTTAGGCGATCCATCTTCAGAAGAAGTAGATTCCATTTCCGAGGATCGCCGCTTAGGGCTCACTCTAACCGGAGGCTGGTAATCAGCAGAGCCGATCAGGTGAGGAAAATTAAGCTTAGCTTTAGAACCACGCATCTTAAATGCAGCTTGGTCATAAGCAAGTGCTGCATCCTCAGGTGTCTCATAAGTTCCAAGCCATATTCTAGCTCCATTTTTCTTCGGGTCTCTAATCTCTGCAGCATACTTTCCCCATGGCCTCCTCCTTACTCCTCTATATTGCCATCCTTTAGAATCTGAGTTGTTCTTCCGCGACACCGCAACTTTTGGAATACTAACCCGAGGCTCAGAAACAAACTCCGGTTCTGGACTAGCGATCGCATCATAAAGCTCCACCTCTTTAGCAGCAAGCGCCGTGGAATCAAATTGATTTACCGGATTCCACTGAAAGCTCCATTCATTATCAGCTAAAGCATTGTAAATGCTCATCTCATATGGATCGTTAACTAATTTGGAAGGTAAATCATTGCAGGTATCAGTCGAGTGAGGACTACTAGAGAAGCTCGATTCCTCACTGGAATTAAGCTCTGGAATACTCGCTAAGGTCTGGAAATCGTCGTTAAGAAGAAACTGTTGAATTGACTCCAGAAAAGCCATGTCGTCAAACTCTGAGGTACTTTCCGTCCACATTTTCTTTTGAGATAAAAGAACTTTCTATTTCTCTCTGTGGATTTGGATTTTGGACTCTGAAGTGCGATGCTTGATTATGACTCTCTCTCTCTCTCCCTATATATATATATAAGCCCTCTGGAAAAGAAAAGTTTCCTCAGTTCTTTCCAGGAAGATGCATAATTGAGCACTTATTTTCACGTGTGATCGGTTTACTTTTTTATGATTTTCGAGTTTCTAAATTATTGTTAAACTAGATTTATCGATATTTGAGTAATTATTTTGAAATGTCTAATTAATAGTACCGTTATACCGTGAAATTCTTTCATTCAAATTTTTATTTTATATGGACTGAAAAATAAATATTATTCAAAAGTGAATGACCTAAGTGTAGAAAATTAAATATTTTTAGATCCCTAAATTATAATTAAATTAATACTTAGATACCTCACTTTTGGGTAACATTCATTTTTTTCAGTACATATAAAACGGAAAAAAGACAGAAATTTAGATGAAAGGACCTCATAGTGTAACGATATTATTAATTAGATCATTCGAAATAATTATTCAAATATTAAGGAATCTAAGTATTAATTTAGTCATGACGAAAATATATAAATTAATATATTAATTTTCTTTTACCAGTTGTGGTTGTTTGGTTACGAGGAGTCCATGTGTTTTAGCAGACAAATATATAAATTAATCAGAGATAACTCTAACTGTCACCTGAATTAGGTTAAATAAATTAATTCAAATAATTGTGTAATAATAATTAATCTATAGTGCACGATTAACATGAGTCTGAATATATATATATAGAGAGAGAGAGAGAGAGAGAGAGAGAGAGAGCTCCTTTTGATTTATTGAAATAATTAATTATTAAATGGGAACAAAAGAAAGTTCTTTTTCCAATAATTATATTGAAGTGTTGATACACGTCATAAAATTATTCTTTATAACCATAAATGCGTTGTCAAGAAAGCATGAAGAAGGGAGTGCTTTATTTATTTATTTTTTTTTAAAAAAAATCATATATTCCTTTTACAAATCTTTGCTAGGGGATGATTTAATTAAGTAGTATTTTAATTTATTTAAGAGTTTATGGGGAAGGATCCTTCTTTATGGTTGTATGGATTTGAAAATTTCATATTTGAAGTTTATTAATCTGAATATCTATTGCTATTTCAATCTATTAATATCTGTTTTTAAGATTTTTTTTTATACGACAATTAATAGAATAATTAATTCTCTTCATTAGAATAAAATACTCATTAGTTTCGCTAAATTATTAATCTCAAATTATTACTATAATCTCAACAATTCTCCCCAATAAGATTAAAATTAAAAAAAACAATTCATTAATTACAA
The DNA here is from genome assembly GCA_947857235.1 of Jatropha podagrica. Taxonomy (NCBI): domain Eukaryota; kingdom Viridiplantae; phylum Streptophyta; class Magnoliopsida; order Malpighiales; family Euphorbiaceae; genus Jatropha; species Jatropha podagrica. The sequence continues at coordinate 4,261 of CANUEP010095679.1, forward strand.
GCTTTCGAATAAAACTACAGTTTAAAACGATAAATAAATATTTGTGTAGAAAGAATAATTATCAACCAAGCATAGAGGAGATCTTGGACAAAAGGAAATCAATGTTAGAAAAAAAAAAACGTGGAAATTGCATTTTATAAAATGTAAAAATGTTACTATTTGAAAAAAGGAAAAAAATATAAAAATATCACCTTCTGAAAAAAAAAATTAAAATAGAGTCAATAGATATAAAAATAAATAGGGAATTATATTTTTTAGATGGAGGGAGTAATATTTTTTTAAATAGGATTGTGCTTAATTTTGACATTTATTTATTTTGAAACAAAAGATTGGGAGGTTAAAATCTAGTTTGATCCTCTTTAGTCGTTTGGTCTAAATGGGACGAATGTGTTTTTTATTACTACTAGTAGTAGTAGTATTTTATTTGAGACAGTTTACTGTGAATTGAATTTGAATTTTCCTATGCTTACCTGAGAGCACGTGTAATGCGTGTCGCTTTGCTTCTGCTGCAATAAAGACAATACTCCCCGCCAGGGGGGAAAAAAAAACAGTTGTCGTTATTGTTGTCTTATTGCATGTGACGCTTCCGTTTTATATTTTTATTTTCGAAAAATAAGGAAATAAATTATTTTTTTTCATAAATATAATACTCATTTTCACGCTTTAACATTTTTTTCTGTGCAAATTTTCTCTTCGATCCGTTTTATGACGCTCTTATGTAGTTCCCATTACTATTTATTGCTTTCTAAAAACCATTGCTCTCATCTTAAAATATAGTAAATCATTTTATTCCGAAATGTAAAACGATTTGAGTATCCATATTATAGATAATGAATACCTTTTATATCATTTTTTATATTATTTTAATTTTTTTTATCTATATAATATTAAAATATAAATTTTTATTACATGAAAATAAATACAATTGACTAATTTATATTACAATTTATCATATAAGCTATTCATAGAGCTACTTATTATGTATTTAATTTTATTTTTATATAATAAAGCGGTCTCAATCTGATTTAATAGTGATAATTATTTTGATTATAGTAACAGTACTATTTATATTAAAAAAATAGAATATATGAACATATACGTAAATTATTGAAATTTTAAAAATTAATCAAAAATAAAAATATGTAATTCTAATTTTTTTAAACATTATTTTCTTTTAAATAAAATAAATTTAAAATAAAAGAGAAGAGATATAAAGAAAGTTAAACATGCTTAACCATTAAGAGGCATTCTATTTATTGCAAGAGATATAAAAAATTTTTATTAAATTAAAATGATAATAGCTATAAATTATTTAATAAGGAAAAAAATTATTATTAAGAATAAAATCCTTTCAGAACTACTTGTAACAAAATAAGTTTTAATATAAATATATTAATAAAATATTATATATATTTTTAAATTTAAAAATTTAAACTATTTACCAATCCCATCCACATATTGATTTTATTTAAAATAAATTTTAAAAAGTAAAAATTAAAATTTTTGAAAGGTTTAATTGTGTGTATTCTATTTGACATTTTATTTTTTAAAAAATATATTCAATCAAATCACACAAATATAAAGAAAAAGATTAATAAAAATAATATTTTTTTCCATCTCACTCTCAAATAAAAAGAAAAGTTAATAATTACAAATTAATCAGTAATGAAAAAAAAATAAAAAATAAAAATTATTATTAAGAAAAAAGAAAACTTTTCAAAATTCACTTAACCAAAAGATTTCAATAAATAAATAAATAAATATATTAATAAAATATTAACATTAAAATTTTAAATTGTTTATCAATCTGTCGTACACATATGTTCATTTTATTTAAATTAAATTTTTTAAAAAATTTAATTATGTGTATTTTATTTGAATTTTTTTTTAAAAATATACAATCAAATCATATAAATATAAAGAAAAAAGAATATAAACGTTTTTTTAATCTGTCTGTTGAATATTTTTTAAAATTGCAGAGAAGAAGACGGAATTTGATTCTCCTTTTATTGTGTATTCAAAGGAGATCTTGTCTGCTTTTGCCTCACATGTTATTATATAGTACAGATGTATAATGATATTATACTCTTCCATACATTAAATTCTACACATTATATAGATTTCACCTACATCCTCAAATATTTAAGGAAAATGTATAGTTGTAAATTGATAATCTATATTTTGTATTCCAACCCCACGTTCTTTTGATTCTTTCAAAATTCTCATAGTTCACTTTGCAGCTTTCTATTTACTATCTCTGTTTTATAATATTTATCACAATTGAAAAAATATATTATTTTAAAATATTCGTCACATTTGTAGTTTCAACGAGTAATAAATATTTTTTTCTATATTTACTCTTTGTATATAACTAATAATTATTATTTTTTTAATTTAATATTTTTCTTAGAGAATTGATATAAAATAAAGAGTAATATAGTCAATTTACTTAATAATTTAATGTGATTTAAACAATGAGATGCTATGTATTTATTGAGAGAGTTTGCTATGTATTTTTTTATTTCTTGTAAACAATAAAGGAAATTGCCAAATTGGAAGGTAAAGGAATTGCTCAGGTCGGTGGGGTTAAACGAGATTTTTCCTGATTAACCTGATCCGAATGAAATGTATAAATCTTTTCAATTTTTTAGCCCGACCCGAACCGATATAACCACCATAACCCTACTTTTTTTGTCAGATCGAGTTTTGCGCAGCCCTAGGTGAAGTTGTGTAGTTAGTTCTCACAATTTCTTTGATCAGAAATCATATTAGGGCACTCAATTCTGAGTAGTCGATATACTCTGTAGTTGACACACCCGCAATCCCATTTTCAAGTTTGCTTTCTGAAAACACTAGTAGCCACTTATTCAAATCCTTTATTTCGTCTCTTTGGCTGAGGAGAACTATAATCCAAGTCTAATAAAAACGAAGTGGAACTTTAAGACGAAGAGGATCGCTCTGGCCAACGACCTTTGTTAGTTACTCTAATGGGCTCATACTCATTGGAGCCAATCAAATGGGGAAAGTTTAGCTTGGCTTTCGAGCCACGCATCTTAAAAGCTGCTCGATCATAAGCTAGAGCCGCATCCTCTGGCGTCTCGTAAGTACCGAGCCAAATTCTGGAGCCATTTTTCTTAGGATCCCTAATCTCCGCTGCATACTTCCCCCACGGCCTTCTCCTTACACCCGTATATTGCCACCCTTTAGATGATGATTTGCTGTTATTCGTTATTACAACTTCTTCAAAACTAGCAATCGTCTCCTGAGATTTCGGCTCAACGGTTGGCATCGTTGTTTCTGCAATCGGAAAATCGAATTGACTGATGAATTCAAAATCACTAAAAATGCTCCTATCAATAGTAAAATCATCGAGATCGTCAAAGTTGAATGGTAAATAATTTGAGGTGGTATCGGTGAAGATGAGACTAGAACTAGTAGAGCTGGAATTGTCAAAGGAATTTATTAGGCTTTCAACCTGTTCATAACTAGTGGCAGCATCTTGAGATTTTGATTCAACAGGCACTGCTATCGTTTTTTCTGAAACTGTAAAATCAAATTGGTCGTTGGATTGATAATCACCTAAAATACTGCTATCAAGAGTAAAATCGTCGAGATCGTAAAATTTGAAAGGTTTACTGCTCGAATCGTCAAAGGAATTCATTAGATTTCCAAAATTATCTTGAAGGAGACAATGCTGAATCGGCTCCAAGAAAAAGAAATCATCAGCAGGCAGTGAGGTATTTTCCCTCCACATTTCCTTCTTCTTCGACTGCTGAAATTTTGAGGATGATGATTGTGTGTGTTGTTATTCGTTTTCGCTCGTGGACTATGCAATGCTTGTTTGATCTGCAATACAGGCTGTGTATATATATATACACACGAAGAGCTTCAAAGGTTCCATTTATTTGACAGATCAATAATTTAAAAATGTCAAAATTATTCATTAATTATGGAAGGATATAAGCATTAATATGATTATTATAATTTAGAGATGCCGATATATATTTATTTATTTATTTCGTTGCTTTGATTAGTCTGGAATTTGTTGGATTTAATAGGCTACAGAGTACAAAAAATTGTCTTATTATTATCTAATTATATAATATAATATAAAGTGCGCGGCTAGCAGGAGTTTGTTAATTAATTAATTAATTAATTTTTTTGTGAATTATGTTAATTAATAGATTAAATTATATATATAAATCTAAGAGTATTATCCTCTAATTAATTTAAATGCGATGACATGTGCCGATGGAACTATTATCAGTGCAAATCGCATCCATTGGTCTTTATATATAAAAAAATAAATTGATTGATGTGAATGACTCAATAGAATGGCAAACAATTATAAGGTAGACAACATAATTGATTCAAATAATTATTTTGTAAATTTTAATTTACCGACTGATTGAGAATTAATAATATTATAATTTATTGATCGATAAAAAGGTAGTGAAAATGAAATATATTAAATTCGATTAATTTGAATTACAATAATTTTTTTAATAATTTTATTAAATTAAAAAAAACACTATCACTAATATCTTAATGAATAAAATAAAATTGCATTCTCCTAAAATTAAATTATAACTCCATTTTTTTATACAACTGAAGTATAATAACTATAATTTCTTTTCTTATTTTTCCAGTATACAAGGAAGGAAAAATTTCTTTTCTCATTTTTCCAGTATACAAGGAAGAAAAAAAAAGTCCTTTCCAGTCTAAGTAAATGGATTAAAAATCTCCGATATGACTTTTTTTTTTTTTTTTTTAATTTGGAAAACAAACAAAAGAAAAGTCAGTTGATCAGGTGGCGTCCAACTAGATATTGATAATGACTACTGATTTTTAATTATAAAAACTATATTATAGGATAGTAAAATGTGTCTTTATCCATATCGATTGACAAGTTGGTAATATATCACTTTCACTTAATTCTTTTCTTTTTCGTTTTTTTCTAAAAAAAACATATATTACCACGTGTCTTGCAATCAATGTGCCAACTCGGAACTCCACTTCTGTATATATCACTGCTTGTACCCAAGAAAATTACTATTTTATATTCTGTCATTTAGAAAATTCGGTTGCTGTGATAATCATCATCTGCTGCTTCACATAACTTCTGCGATAATCCAATGAAACAATACTCGTTAAATTAGTATTAGGACAAACAATCGAACCAAAATAATATTGATTTTAAGTCATTAGGCTAGTTCGAAATAGCTCCACTTAATAAATTTATTCAATAAGCTCAAATGAATTTTTATCGAAACAAATTTTCCGCGTTTATAACAGTAATAAATATAGGTAAAAGCTCGAGATTGAAATTAACGGGTGATTATGATTATTTTTCCGTTGAAATTAATTTTTAATAGAGTGCCATTGGAGAAAAGCACGAGGTTGAATTCTTGGAAATAGTAATTAAATTACTGTGCTGAAGTAGGTGAGGGAGAACACCGAAATCTCACCTGACAAATTAGAACCATGCTTTGACTGTTCATAAAGACAATTAAGTGTACTCGATACATAAGAATTTTATTTTTTAGCAGGTCAAGCTATACACGCGCGGTAGCTGCCATGTTTATTATTTTTAATTATCCAATTAAAATAATTATTTTAATTTTAATCTTATTTAAAAGTTACCATTGTTTTAATAAAACACTCCAATTAGAAATTTTATAGAAAAAAAATCAACGGTAGGGAGCATAATTTAAATTTCGGAACACGTTTTATGTGTTGAGTTTGTCGATTTTATTACTTAGTAGACATTTTTTTGGGGTAAGATCATCTATGAATTATTTCCTATGTACAGTACGTTGCATAGTTTTTCGTATTTTGTCAGTTTTATACTGTATTAATAATTGTACGCGTCATTTTAAAAAACAGCGCCAGAGTGTCAACGATTAATAATCGTCTTCTCTAAAATTCAATTCACACCTCACTCTGTTGTTATAGATGATGAGAGAAGGCTGTGAATAACTCAATATTTCTGTTATTCTCCAAAATTTGCAGTTAACACTTCGATTTTCAGTGTTTTAAATATAATTTGGGAGTTCACTGATCATAATTTAGATGAAAGGAAAACATAAAATGTCTTTTCTACGATCAGATTAATTAATGAATTAAACATCGTTTAGTTTTGATTTAATCCTCTTATTATTTGAAAATCAATATTTTGGCTACATTAGTATGATTGCCCTAATGCAAACATTTATTAAAAAAAAAACAGTCATTCAATTAGCTTCCGTTTTTTTGGCACAGAATCATTATCTGACATGAAAGGTAATGATTCCTGTTCGTCGGAGCCGACCAAATGAGGAAAATTAAGCTTGGCTTTGGAGCCACGAATCTTAAATGCGGCTCGGTCGTAAGCCAAGGCTGCTTCCTCAGGCGTCTCATAAGTCCCAAGCCACAACCTGGCTCCGTTCTTGGTACGAGGCTCTCTAATCTCCGCTGCATATTTCCCCCACGGCCTTCTTCTCACTCCCCTATAATGCATTGCGTTTCTTTTTTGCGGAGGACTGTTCTTCCTGCTCTCGCCCAATGGAACAGTTCTTTTTGGGGCACGTACTACTTCTTCAACAACCTCGATCGCTTTATTATCAGATTCATACGACGGAGACCATCCAACATTAACGGCGTCTCGCAGAGCATCGTAGACGATCATGTCCTCTGAATCGTCTAGTTTAAGTGGCAAATCTCCCCAATTTTCCGTCAAAAAGCCGGAATATAGACAATCGAAACGTGCAGGGGGATCGAATTGTTGTTTAATTGGTTCGAGAAAAACCAATTCTGAGTGGTGCAAGATGCTTTGTGCATGCATTTTCAAGTTCAAAACAGAGATGGATCAGTTTCGGATACGGGTTTTCAAAATTTTATATCGAAAAAGGCTTATCATACGCTGCCTTTTGGTCAAGAGTTTTCTTTCTTTTGATGAAGTTTCCATGAATTATTGATATGAATGTGCGTGCCATGCAAGTGGGTCCATAACGTGTTATAAACAAATAAATTTTTTCTAATTTAATCCTTTTTTTTTTAATTCTTGGGAATATTTTTAAATTATTTTTGAAATTTGAGGAGATCTCGGAGATGTGAAAAGCACGTTGCCCGCCTAATACTTCCAAAAACTCCACATCCACGTGACGTATATTTTAATCTTATTTTTTATATTAAATTTATTGTTAGTCACATAAAAAAAATTTACTGTATTATTAAAATGTTTTTTTTTTTTTTAAAAAAAAAAGGAAATGTTCATTCAACCACGTGATATATAAAATGCAAAAAATGAGCAACTTTACAAATCTTACCCAAAATTAGACAGTCATATGTAATTTGCTCAACAAAATGGTCGGTTAGCGTGCGTGCACTTCACGTACAAAGAGAGGAAAACGTGCCGAAAATTACTTGCATCCATTCCCTGCTTATACATAAAATGAATAAAACTAAAAATTTTTAAAAAGTATTTTAATTTCATTCTCTCTTTTTATAAATATATAATCAAAATTACTCTCATTTAAATAAATATTATTTTCATTAATTTAATTTATAAGAGTCATAAATATATCATCCTTACTATATTTCCATCATCAAAATTTATAAAATTTAAGCGTGTTCGTATTCACAAGTAATAAGTTTAAAATAATCGATGAATAAAATTAAATAAATCAAATTAGGTATCGAATAAGATTAAAGCATATTCGATAGCTTGATGTTTGCACATCAATACTATATATATATGGGCATATGTTTTCAATTTCATACAAATTTTAGTAATCAAAATTGATTTTTCACCCGCAACATATATTTCTTGACTATAAATTGAGTTGATATTAAATTAATATTAATTGTTTTCCAAATTAGACTAAATGAATGATATGTTTGAATTAAAAAAGGAAAGAGGAGAGGGTCGCGTTGCCATTTTCCAAAAGAAACGTATTATCCCACTAATCAACTTTGACTAATGTGTTGAAATTATTTCTATTTAATAATAAGTTTTATTTTTAAAAAAGAGATTATTTCAATTACTAACTAATAATTATGTATAAATTATTAATATATTTCTTTTCTCAGAAAGGTTGATTGCATTTGCAAATTGACTCCAAAGCTGTGCTCTGGTCATGTCACTGATCTTAATAAAAAAAAAAAAAAAAAGGTAAGACCGTCTAGCTTTCATCATCCCTGAGCTTCACAGCCAAGGATCGAGTCGATGTGGATCCTTTTGGGATCTGTTTAATATTTGTTTTTCAAGCCCTATAAGACAAATTTTTTTTTTTTTTCCTTTTCTTTAGCAGATCTCAAAGTGACGTTGCTACTTGTAAATTTTGTTTTGCACTTCAACATATTACTCAGTGGGTCGATCCAATCAATCTCCGGATGCAATGAAATACCGCAGCAGAAGGAAATTATCACTAAAACCAATAATTAAACTATTAACGAAACTGCCAACTTTGCATTGAAGAGTGTGGTTGGAATTCTTTGGATTGTCAGCTGTATGAGCCCTACAGTACTTAAGTTGGATTCCAGATTACTGAATTCATTATTAGTAATCTGACGGTGGGAAGACACATGGTGTGATAATTTCCTTAACATGTGAATATCATGATTCAGGCCCAATTATTTTATTTTATATAATTTCATTTATCCAAAATCGTTTTCTTACGTGACTACATTTTAAGGAAAGTGATTTTAATGACTATCATTTTCGTATAATCAATTAGAAAAATTTAGCATCAAATGTAAATATTTTTCATAAGAAGATTCTAACAGTCCAATGCCATCAAAGTTAAAACATTAAAATACCAACGTGTTGGGTGTTGGAGAACAACGTAACGTAAGCAAAAGCGAACCTAAGTTCTGGAAACTGATTATTGATTATGTTTTTTTCTTTTAGAAAATTAATTAATGATTATGTTAGTTGGATTAATTAATTAAGGTGTTTTGTGTTTTTTTAATAATGAATGAGATGCAGCGGCAATTTTTTTTTTTTTTGCTTATTAAATTGTTAACCATGCATATAAGTTTCACGAAAATCAAATAATAATAATAAGAAAATGACCCGCGTGGACTACAACTGCCTTTATTAGACTGGATTAGTTTTTTTAAGCATTAAATATTCAATAATACGAAACGTTTTGTACATTGTAAATGTAATTTACCAAAATAGGTAAAACTTCCGAAATAAAAATATTATTTAGAAAACCTTTTTTTTTTTTTTTTTAATTGGTCAGGAGAAGGCATTACAAAAATGTAACACGCAGCCAATCACATTAAATGTCATTTTTTGATACTCCATAAGAAAAGTAGTAAATTACTATTGTGTCCTTCTTACACTCTATTCCCCCACTCTCTCTACTTCAGTTTCCGCCTCAGAAAATACCTATAAATATATGCATGTCTTCCTTGTAGCTTGCATGCCAGTGCACCAAATTAATTCGTTAATACATAAAAAAGAAAAATGCAGGTACAGACCAGCTCGTCCGTGCTCACTTCTCTTCTGGAGTCGATTCGAAATCATCTCCTCGCCGATGATTTTGAAGATCCTTGTACTACTACTACTACTACTTCACTTCTTTCTTATAGCAGTGAATGGTTTTCTTCGCTTCAGCTTAACTCCGTTAATGAGTTACCCACGGCGGTTGGACAGGAATGTCCGAGTATAGAAGTAGGTAGTAAAGTGGCAGTGGCGCGTGCGAATCACACTCCCCCACTTAGGCGGAGGAATTATATTGGTGTAAGGAGAAGGCCATGGGGAACTTACGCAGCGGAGATTAGAGACTCCAAGAAGAATGGTGCCAGAGTATGGCTAGGGACTTATGAGACTCCTGAGGATGCGGCTGTGGCTTATGACCGCGCCGCTTTTAAGATGCGCGGCTCAAAAGCTAAGCTAAATTTTCCTCACTTGATCGGCTCAGACAATGTAGAGCCGGCCAGATTGAGCCACAAGCGGCGTGTCCCCGAGTCATCATCGTTAGTGGTGAAGAGCAGTAACTCTCCAAAGCGGAGAAAGGGTAATAAAAATCCAGCAGATGAGCTCCAATACGGCATCGAATCGCTGTTTGTTAGCGATCAGTCGATGGTCAATTCAATTGTATGTGATGCCAGCTTTAGCAATACGTTTAGACTGGTTTGTAATTAGTTGGTGATCAAATGTGTGCTTTTTTTACTTGCAGTAACAAACAATTTTATTTTACTTCAAACATTTCTTACGTGGAAAGACTCTTTAGCTTGTTTTTATTTTCAACAATAGAAACGTTTCGTAGATCATATGTATATATATATATAACCATGTGTATCTCGTAGTCTTTTGAATACGAGATTATTTTCATTTTAAGTTTCATGATGGTTGCTTTTTTGTATAAATTTTAATTTTTAAATAAATATTTAATTGATCTAATCTTACAAATTGAAGTGTTCAATAAAATAAATTTATAAATTAAAATAGTTAATTTATAAATTTAAACTTTTGATGTATCAAAATAAAATTTGAGAGTGTCACAGTATTAATATAATAAAATTGACAAGTGAATTTATATATTAAAAAAAAGGTTAGCCGTGCGTTTTGATAATCAAGAATTTATATCAAACAATATAAGTTTTATTTTTAGAATTATACTTCTTAATTTCTTCGTCAAACAAATTGCTAATCTTTAATCAATCGGTGGCTTTGAACATTAATTGATAATTAATTAATTAACTTAAACGCCAACTTCAAAATAATAAATATAGTTAATATAGTTTTCATCTAAGCTATTTGAATAATTTTTTTTTTTTTTTAAGAAAAGGACATCTAATTTTCCTTAACAAAAAAAAAAAAAAAAAAAAAAACCCATTTCAGAATTATTGTACTGATGAAATGAGAAAGAAGTTTTAGGTTCTAGAAATAATATGTACAGAAGCCTCAGGTTTAGTGTATTAATCATAGATTTGTTTTTGGATAAAACAGTTCGCAAATACTATTACTATGTATCTTAAAGGAAAGAAACATATTTTACGGATTTCGTTTCACAAGTCAAAGATTTCGTTCTTAAATGTTTCTAACAGAAAGCAACATAATAATAACAAAAGTGGAACAACGTACAAAATCAAGAAGAGACTAATAAATTCAAACCCCTTCATTACTTTATGCTAAATGTTGAATAACATGTGATTATTATTATTATTATTATTATTATTATTATTTTATGTTAAATATTCGAAATTCGACTAAGTTAGATTCACTCTCAACAAATTCATAATAGAGACAAATAATAATATGAGTGTTTAAACATATTTCACAGTCAATTAATAACATATTACTAATGTAAAAAGAATTTGTAAAACCTATTATTCCCGCGTAATTATAAATTTAAACTCAAATCTTAAAATTCACGTGTGAAAGTTAGAGATTATATATATATATATATATATATATATATATATAAAAAGTGTACGCTTGGCATAAATAATGCAGTAATGAAGAAAAAAGTATGGATTCTTTTAGAAAATTTTTTGAAATGAATGACAAGTCAGTGCTTATTGGAAGCATAATATATTTTAATTTGGGATGAAACAAAGTCGATAACTTGACATTTTGTTGTTATTAAATAAATAAATAAAAAAGGAAACGTAAGATGGAAATGTGTCAAAGCAGGAGAATAAACTATTCTAAAAATGCAGGTCCAAATAACTCACGTTTAGCATGTAACTATATATATGATTCTTATATATTATAATGTTTCAATTCAATGATTTGTAGAAAGAAATTAATTCATAGAATAGAATAAAGGAGTTGGTAGTGTATTCATTTTCACATTATGTTGAAACGACCAGCGAAAGATAGAAAAAGCTGAAATTGCTATGCAGTTTCCAAATTAAAAAGTGAGCATCCAAATTCGAATTGGGCCTTTTACCAGAAGAAAAGAAACCGAGTAAGAAAAAGAAAAGCCCATCCTCTTTACAGTTAAAGGCAAACAAGTGGCCTTCCCAACTAGAGAAGAAACCAAAATAATATAACCATCTTCTCTGTACTTGTGCATCAGTTCATGACCCACATGCTTAGCTTTGTTATCTTTAAAGAGGCTATAAATGCCACATAATGGCGCACCCCACTCAAACCCACAGAGATATAAACTATACAAGCTCAATATCTCAGTTGACTCACACACTAGCTTTTTTATCTCTGAAGAGCCTATAGATATTACATTTCAGCCTCTGCCTTCATCTCATCACACACAGACTACTAGAAATACAAGCTCAAAATCTCAGTTAATTACTTGAGTTTCTAACAAAAATGAAAAGAGCACTCATATCAGTTTTGGTTGTTGTAGCTCTTGTTCAACTCATGGCAATGCCAGGAGAGGCTGTGGACTGTGTGGGCTAGTGAATTCGTCTTTGGCCCCTTGCATTCCCTTCCTGACTGGAGCGGACACTGCTCCCTCAGCTGCATGTTGTGGTGGAGTCAAGAATTTAAAGGCGCTAGCTCCGACCACAGCCGATAGATGAGCTGCGCGCGACTGTGTTAAGGCTGCTGCCTCTCATTATCCAAATATAAATGAGGATTCCGCCTCTTCACTCCCTAAAAAATGTGGGGTTGAAGTGAATATTCCCATCTCCAAAAACGTCAACTGTCAGAAGTACGTTTACTATGACCAAGTTACTTTCTAACATGATCCTTAAGTAATGCTGGTAAAATTGATTTTCATTCTCCCAATTTTCTCAGCCAGCATCAACCAAAATGAAGCTTGCAGTGGTGACAAAGGAGAAATAAAGCTTCGAGGGAGCCATGGATGTTGACATCTTTTTGTTATTAATCATATCTCAACAAATGTTCCCTGTGTTAATCCGATTAGTATACCTTGTCCTACTGAGATTCTTGTAATAAAAAAAAAAAATCATACGCTAGCGTGTTTGTGTGTATTGTCTTTGTGCGTGCATGTTAAAAAAAGTTAGAATTCATCGGGGATCTTTACCTGTGAAACAATTCATCGCTCATCACTGGAGTAATTAAACGTCAAGAAAAGAACAAAGCTATCATCTTTTGTGCCTACAGGAGCAAGTCGTGTTCTATAGGATAAGGGCTTTGAGAAATTTCGTCGAACAGTTTAAGAGGGAAATGCATGGATGGAGGAACATGATTGTGTTCGGGAGAAATCTGGTCGTATCAACTTTCCGTTGAGCCTGAGCGGCCTTTAATTTAACGGTCCAAACACTTTCTTTTTTTTTTTTTTTTTTCAAATCTAGTGGTTGTACGACTGGGTATGCTTATAAAACGACGTCACAATTATTGATTTTCAAACGGATTTGTTTTTCCCATCCTCAGTGGAGGCTGGGGATGTAACCATCGTCATCGACCCACCGAAGACTGAAGAATAGTGAGGCAAGCTCTTTTAGTTTACCTTCCCTCTAATTTTGTCCTTTTTCTCTTGTTTTGCGGATACCCCTACAAGTTTGAAATGAAAATGAACAAATAATCTCTGATGTAACTTGCCAGAACAGAATAAAAGAAAAAAGCTTGTCATGCTAGCAACTGCCAAGTCTCCAGCATGAGTTGCTCTAGTTCAAAGACAGGAAAGAAAACAAGCTTAATAGGCTGTTTATGATTGCTGTTAAGTTGCATCATCAATGCTACACAGATTGTATCCCTATATTGGCAGGTTCACCATTTATAGAAGATTGAGCAGTGGACGCAGCAGATTCTTGGTTGTCACCGGAGTTCATCTGCTGTGCCGGTGGAGGGTTGACAACAGTCATCAACATTGCAGCATTATCAGATAGATGGTTCCTCATCTCTCTGTGCTCCTGACATAAGGCACACCAATGCATGCAACAGTGCACCAGACAGGGGTCACACGGTGAGTTCTGAAAGAGTTGCATAACTGAGTTAGCAAATACCAAGTTGCATGTAAGATCAAATTGGAATATCCAACTTTGTCAAGAAAATTAAGGAAACAAACCAACAAGGAAATAATCATTGGAGGCACAGAGCTGAAAGCATAGGTAAAGTGCATGAATAATTACTTATAAGATATTACAGTTAAATGCACCAGAAGATCTCAACAAGTATGGAATACAATATTACCTTGAGATGATATTTCTTCTGCAACGATTGTCGAAACAGGCCAGTATATATGCCGCACATCCACCATGCAAATAGTAGGCCCTCACAAATGAGAAAAGAAGTCTTCGGATCAATACCATGGAAGAATGCTGTAGCTGCTGCAAGTGCCAGTCCACCTTCAACACACATGGCATGACAAACACATGCATTGCTCCAAGGAATATCGTCTCTCAGTGTCTCGACATTGTGTCCAAACAACACACATGGGCAAAAGAATCCAGTGCGGCCTGCAACACTCATATAATGATAATACTATGCTAAAAGTGCATCAAATGGAATAATTAATGTTCCTTGAAGTAATGATATGCCACCAAAAATAATGGAAATGCATTTGCGAGCAGATAAACGTGCATTAATGGTCTAAAACCTCAGCATTCATTGCATGTCCTTTTTAAGCACTCCATTGTGCTCCTATCAAATTAAACTTGAACTGCACTGCTACTTACTAATGCAATGTGTGATTTTTGTTGTGCATCATAAATATAAATTTGTCTTGAAGAAAAAAAAAACTCATCTTTCTTTCTGCTGCAGAGCATGATACTTATTAAAATAATAAGTATAAATTTCTCCGCCTTCTATCTTTTCCAGCACAAGGAAAACGAAAGAAGCATTCAGGGAGAAGTAGTGAGAAAGAGATTATGACTGACTGGACATCATTCCTTATTATATACTGCTGCCTGTGACAACTCGATGAACCTCATCAAATAGTTCTACGAAGGGATGAAAGTGAAACTTAAAAAAAAGCCAGCATATCAAACCGATAAGACTAATAATAAGTGTGTATCCACCAAAATTATTTCCAATTATATAGTAATCTTTACTTATACTAGTATTGCATGAAGTACTTAATTACTTGGTGATTAAAAAGCCATAGACGGGTACGCTGAATAATTGACGAAACTAGTACGGCTATAACTGGGTAAGGCAAATAATGATGAAACTTCTACTAAAGATGTTATTTCTTGCACAAGTTTGTGCACGCAAATATAATTGTAGCATTCCAGAATTTTTAAGTGAGTACTAACTCTGTTTCACGTAAAATTTAGAGAGAGAGAGAGAGAGAGAGAGAGAGAGAGAGAGAGAGAGAGAGAGGAGTCATACAACTCTCAGCATCTTCAGCACAGCCACAAATACCGGTAGTCCAGTCTTCATCAGCAGGAGGCTCATAGCTTTCAGGTAGAGGCTGTCCACATTCAATACATCTGTGAATGATTAACTGTATAACCACAAAGACGATATCAGATATAGTAAATCGGATCACAAGGCACAAATCATCACCAGAAGCAAAAGTAAAACCCTAATTCGAACCGCATTATCATATCCATCCCTTGCATTCACTTAGAAAAATCAAACACGGTCATCAATTTATTTTTGGCGCAAATTGTATATAAAGAAAGGGAAAGAAAGAGAGAAAGGGACCTGAGGAACTTGAATTGGCTGATTGAGTTCACCGGGAGTGATATCCTCGGCAGGAGTTTGATTCCTCGTCAACTTCACATACCTTGATTGCGTACTTCCGTCCGTCATCTGATCCAAAACATTACTCAAGTAATTGTTCAAAACCAAATTATAGAGAAAGATAATTACAGAGGAAAAGAGAAAGCGAACCTTTGAACGAGAGAATTCAGAGAGAAATGGTACCTCTACTACTACAGATGTGATAGAGAGCAGTTTTAATTACAGAGATCTCATTCTTCTATATTTGGATTTTGGAGAAGTTATTTTCTCAACGGCGTTTTCAAATGAATCAGCATACTACCATCTATTTTTGTTGTATTTGTACTTATAATTTTATTTGGCATCTCAAACCGCCAATTTTTTGGGTTTTTACTTGTGACGATTCACGATTTGGGTTTGGGCCCGACCCATAGTAAGTGGTCCATTTCACGTCGTCGTTTTGCATTCTTCATTTCGCTCTTTTTCTTTTCTTTTTTTTTTTTTCCTCAATGGCAATAGTATTTGCAATAAGAAAAAATGAAAAGCACAGCAAAAGAAAAAAATCATTAGAACTATAGAAGTGGGATGAAGATAAACCTCCTTTTTCCTTTCCAGATAACACGATACGAGGAACAAAGATGGGAGGAGGAGCCGCGCATGTAGACCTTGCCATGTTTAATTGCAAGACTTGCTCCAATCCCGTCACCTCTCTACCTTCTCCTCTTCCACCTTCTACTCTTAATTTTCCAGTTTCAGCCAATAACACTACACCACTTGCACAGTCTTGTATTGCTTCTGAAACTGGTACAGGAACCGGAAAACTGCTTGGAAAACAAGATAAAAGGGTATTATATAAGGATATATTTGGCCTTGTTCCCTGCCAATTCGAAGTTGAAAGTGCCATGGTTGCTCTTCAAGAGTAAGTGATATCAGGTTCTTTTTCTTTTATGATGATAATTCGCTGGTTAGTTCAAATCACTTTTAGCTGTATGTTTGGCTGAAACATAATATTCTTTTGTATAATTTGTTAACAGATTTCTGCAAAGGATTTCTTCATCTGGGTCACAGTGTAATAGGCTGCTGCAAATGTTGGATAAAAGGGTTGAGGATGTTTTTCGTCTGCTGCAAACAGACCCAGTTATTAAGGTGCTTCTTTTTGAATATTGACCCATTGATTGAAACATATAGTGAATGCGAATTTCTGTTACGAAGTGTATCTAAATCTAAATTATAAATGCGCGTAGAGGCTGGTGGTTTCGTTGGCATCTGATAAACATGTTTGGGATGCTGTTATGAATAATCAGATGATGCTGCAACTGCGAAAGTCCTTCGTCTTCCCAGGTTTAAATGAGAATTTAAGAAAATTCGAATTCATTTAAACTAGATATTTGAAACGCTTGAGAAAAGCCTTCTCTTTTTTTTTTTCCTCATATTATTCATTTTTGCAGCTGAAATTTGTAGAATACAAAGCTGTAATGGAGAAAAGGATGTGGTCAGTTGCATGTTGAATTTGATTATGGACATTGCTAAAGCAAAGTTTACTCAACTTATTCAGAAATTCCAAGCATTGATGAATGAGATTCTCCAATCTTGGGAGAGAGAGGAGCTAACAGAAGAAAACAGAGATGAGGCCGACGACAGAGTTCGGTCATCTTTGCTTCTCTGTATTGTTATCCTCCTGATTGTGGTTCTGTCAAGGTTTCAGAGGGCTTGACAATCACAAAATGATGTACTAATATTTCCCCTGCGCATACATTGATTTTGTATACATAAAGTAGGGAGTGTGACTTTTCATTCACATTTATATACAACTTAGTTGATTAAGCCAATTGCAATTTAAACTTGTGTATCAGCCCAAAAACCATGAAAACCAAGTGGAAAATTAAAAAGTTTGGGGACCTCCAATCTTGTTACAACTGCATCAGCTTCCCCAATCTTTTTTGGATTCAAAATGACAAGATAGCACCTTTGTATCGCAACTGCATACTGAAAAATAACCAACATTGATACTTCTGAGGTTTGATTCATTTCAGAAAATTCAAATGTTGTGTACTTTATGGTTCTAATTTGATTAGCATATAGCAAATTTACTCACCTCAACAATAAGAAGGTACCCGTCATCTTCCTCACCTTTTTTGGGAACAAATACAGGCTCTCCGATAAATCTCCGAGCACCAACAGACCATGTGTTCGTAGATTTATCTAATGCATTTAACTTCACCACCGTATCAAATGGGAAATGTGGCAATGCTCGACGAGATCCAGAAGAAGTTGCTGCATAAATATATTTGTTCTTGTAGCCGGAAAAGGTTGGATTAATAATGGGAAAATCTGCTGGCTTTCTCCATTGATTGAAGGACTCCACGCTACATCTTTGACAGCTCCCATTAGAATTCAAGTCGATAGATACCTAAAAACTCAAAAAACATCTAACTATTTAGTTGATAAATACTTAAAAATTATACAAGAAATTTAATCATTAGAATGTACCTTAACAAGATGAGGCAGTAGCTCATTTTCTCGTTCATTAACATTCATAACAGAAGGGTCTAACCGATGACTTTCCCAATTATATCCTGCACGAGTTTTTCAAAATTTCAAACTTTCAAATGTTTTTAACTTATCTTGCAACTACCTTATATTCATTGAATTTTGAGAATATTTACCGAACATTCTCTGGAAATTGAACCATTGATAGGAGCAAGCGCAAGCATGTACTTGGACCTCCAAATTTCCATTTTCATCCATGGCCTCAAAAGCATTGCCAACATGCAGCAACCACATTTGTGAAGGTGCTTCCACAGGCACTTTCCAATCTCTGTGACCCTTATGATCAGGAAACCTAGGAAGCAAATATATGGGAGAAGTAGACTTGCTTGGGTTCACCGATAAGGCCGATATCATCGGAGACAAACCACAAACGGCGGTCAATGATCCTGCATTATGTAACGGTGTAAGTAAGCAATGCTTATTGTTACATTATTTCATTGTAAATCGTAACTAGCTAGTTACCTATAACATCAAGTTTAATGCGATTGGCAAACAAGATATAATAAGAATCTGTAAACGCCCAGTCGTGTATCATCAAATGATCAGCAATACTGAATTCTCGTCTCTGTAGCAAACTGAAATCTTCATCGAATTCTGGAAAGAAAAATGAAAAGGGAATCAATTATAATTAATACAGTATGTTTAAGAAGGCGTGCGAAAGGTAATTCGCTAGAAGCCTACCATAAAATGTAAAATTACTGCGAGGCATCAACATGTCCTCCGCATTGCATGACATAGCGAGAAGCCTACTCCTTTTAGCGTCCAGCTTATAATGAGACAGAAATCTCTTCGGTGGCATTTTAAAAACTCCTGCGCAGAGTTAGCGCAAAAACCAAGTATTAATCAACGTTTAATAATAAAATTTCAAGCCATCATCACATTTACATGTGAATTCGATGATTGTCGCGTGACATTCAGCAATGAATATTCCTAATAAAAAAAAAAAATTGAAATGTAAACCTAATCCGTCTGGAATGAATGAATGAAATTTATGGTTAAATTTATAAAATTATGTTTGGTTAGAAAAAGAAAATAAAGATTTGAATTCTGTAAATTTAAATAAATAGATTTGAAATTTATAATTTATTTGAAATATGTTTTTTAAATAATTTATTTTTATTATTTATTTGCAATAATAAAAATTAGTCAAAATTCAAAAAATTTAATTTCTAAGCCTACAAAAGTATTTTAAATTATAAAAATAATAAAAATTTACTATTAAATATGATAAAAAATATACAAAAAATGATATGTGGTTCCATAAGAGTTGATGATTTATTTATAGAAATTATTTATCTACATCGAATCTATAGCCACGCTTATAGATCAAATCAACAACACTAACATTTTTTAAAAAGTATTTTGACTTTTTTTTAACCAGTGTATAATAAGAAATACTCTTATTTCAATAAGAAACCTTATTCACATTGATTTGATCTATGAATAAGTCCATGAATCCTGATTATGTAAATTTTTCCTTTATTTATTACCGGTATCAGTATTTGTTTTTTGAAAGAGAGTGATCAATAATTTTTAAATATAAAAAAATCTAGAAGTTTTAGAAGTGTATTTCTTAAAAACAAAACCCTATTATTAAATAATTAAATCGTTATTTATAAGAGACCGTTTAAAATAAATGAATTTTATAAAATTTTATGAAATTCATTTAAAAACTTATATTTTTGTATTTAGTATGAAAAAAATATGTGAATTGAAATCCATAAAATTGGTTAAATTTAATTTAAATTCTATTAAAATTATTAAAATTTACAAATGAATTCCATAAATTAATTCACTAATATATTTATTAACTAAACCATCCTTATTAAAACTATCCAAAACAAAACCTTAAGTTAATATACAACCCAAACCCCAAACGATGCCAAATAACACCACACTCATCCCAATCCATAAACTGCATAATTTGATTAGCTTTTCGAAAACAAATGAAGAAAAACAACCTCTCAATTTTTGTTAAATTCAAAAGTTGGCATTTCTCTTTTTCCTTCTTAATATATATCTATAATTATATTTTTTTATTATAGATTTTTTAGTATTTTTTTAAAAAGTATGAAATTGTTATGGTACATGATTATGTTTATATATTGAATCCAAATAAGTTTTTAATTTTAAATATTTTTTAATCTATTAATAAAAATAAAATTTAAAATTTTGGAAGAACTTAAAATATGAAATTTTAAAATTTAATTAAATCATCAATTAATTAATTATGGTGGAATATGAATATATTTATTTATATTAGTGTTTTTGTTAAATTAATATTTAAGAGTATTTTAGAAATAAAAAAAAATGAATTTTTATTTAGGAGTTGTTCCAAACATAATTTTGTAGAATTCAATTGAATTTTTTATTTTAATTTGTAGCATACCAAACGTGATAAATTTATTTATAAATAAATTTCAAATAGAATTTATTTTGATCCAAAATGAATTATATTTAAAGTTTATTTACAAATGAATTTTATGATTATTATTCATTTATTTCAGGGCGTAAATGTTTATTTTTCCAAGAAAAAAAAATTTACATACCATATAATATCGGTTTCAGTAAACCTGCGGCTATGTCCCACCCATCACCGGTTTTATTTGCATCATCCGTCGACAAATTACAGACATCAACCAAATCAAACCTCCCAATCGTATCCAACGTCCCTGATTCAATCTCATATGGATTCCCGCCTTCCCACAGGCACAATAATCTTCCACCCCATTTCAATACGCTAGTATTTGCCACATTTTTCATCACTTTTGTATTTCCAAATTTTTTACCCCCCTTTAACACAGAAAATGGGCCTCGATGTGTAAACCGCCACGTGCCAGTCTTTGGATCGTGCTCCTCCAACTGAGCCTCAGTCTTCACGTACCTAGCCATGAACTTCACGTTTCCACTCGCTCCATCAATACTAAACGCCCTAAGATATCCATGACCATCCAAAGGATGCACTGTCGATCCATGGTCATCCGTGAAGAGACCCGGCCCGGTCAAATAATACGTACCGGAAGGAAAGTCCGGTGGAACAGCACCGTCGATTAATCGAAGATTGACCGGTTTTACCGTTTCAGACCTTTGCGAGACAAATAAAAATTGGTAGTCCCAAAAGGCAGCTACTGAATCATCTATGTTTTCCAAGGTTGAAACGTGGGTATTATGACCACCAGGAGCTGAAATGGACATACCTCTTGGAGTTCTTACTCTGGCCGGCAATGAAATCCGATGCAACGGAGGTAGTTGTATCGGAGAAGGGAACTTTGTTGGAATCTTATGAAATGGCTTCGCTTGCATTTTCGATGAGAAATAGAAGAGAGTAGTTTTGGAAGCAATCGAGTGGGACTTTGTTTTGAAGGTGACAAGGAAGTTGACAAGAAAGGTAAATATACATAGTGCTTGCGTACTAGTTGTATAAATTTAGTAATTAGGCTTGATTATTTGGTTTAATTACGGATTTGCTTAATTTTATGTGCATGTTAGTGGGGTAATCTGATGGAGCGGACCCACCATCAAGAACATCTAAAAATATTTGGATTGGACACTAACATAAATGGCAGACATGTATTGTCTCCTTCTATTATTAATTAATTAATCAATTAATTAATTAATGCTACTTTATATTTTTAATCCCATGCAAAGTATATTAAAATTTAAAACCCTTATGGCAATAGATTTTTACTGTTACTTTGTTTATATTTTGTCCTTTCTTCTCTGTTTGACAGGAAGAATTTTCTAAATTTACTTACGAGCCTCAATTTGTTTGTTTATATTCATTTTTATAAAGTCGATAATTTTTTATTAAACTGAAATTTTTTTCAATTTACAAAAATAATTTTTTGATTTTCATTAATTTAATTTATAAGGAAGACTATGAGGTAGCTAATGATCTAATTAAGTCTAATATGTAATTCATAAATGCAATCGTCGAATTTGGGGCTAGTGGCTCCCACTTCCAAACGTAATTTTCCTTTTTGAAATTTACTTTAAATATTTAAAATTTTTAATTTTATCCTCCCTAAATTTTGAAATTCTTACTCCCCTTTGAAATTAATAAAATTACCAAAAGCACAACAAATTATTTAATCAAATTGTTCCCCAATGGCAGCATATGCAATTTACAGATGATTGAAGCCTATTTCACAAAGTGGTATATAAATATTAAATGAGGGCACTAACAAAGACAATGATAGTAAGTTTGATACCTTAGAGCAGTGTTTGTATGATTCTGACGAGGTAAAGACAAAAGAACAGGGCCACAATCCTTACTTTGTCCGTCTATTGTGGAATCTGATGACCACATCTCCAACTCAAAGACCCTTGGCCAAGTCGTGCCCTTCCAAGTTAGGAATATTTTGCATATACGTATAAATGCACGAGGTATTTGTAATCAAAATTTGAATTAACCATTGTAAATTCAACATATTTGTTCTCAACTTCGACTAAACTTATTTGGGCCCTAGCCCAAACAGTAGTTCTTGAACATTGAGGTGATACGAGTATATGACACTCTTTTACTTGGGCCTATGTTCTCTGTCGAAGCAAATTGCAATTCATCAAATAGATTCATGGTTTTAATTTTTATGAACACATACACATTCTCTTTCTCCGATCTCTCGTTCAACTTTTTGGGTGGTCGTTGGACGATAAAACGATCGTTTTATGGAAACATGCTATTAGCGACACCTCATTTACATTAGAAAAAATACGTAGCGCTTTCCAATGCTACTGTCGTTAAACATTTTAGGCGGTCGTCGAATGACAAGAAAACGGCGGACTTTGCAGACATATCTTTGATACATAACGCGTGTCGTACTTCTAATGCGATCTGGACAAGCGAATAGTTTCACTGCGACACGTCCCTACGATAATCGGACGACAGGTTCTCTGTCGTCTGCAAATAAGGAGGGAAAAGTTGCTTCTCCCTTTCCCACAGATGGACAAAACACACGCCGCAGTCGTGGATTGTTAAATTCCCCTAATATCTCTGCATGTAACCGATACTCGCTTGGATAAATTCTGTAATTAAAATCCAAATTCCGAACTTCTCCCCGCGTTGTCTCAAGCTCTTGTATCCTAACCGCTATTTTTATCAATCCTATTACAACTTGACACAGCAGAAAAAGAATGAATTACGAGCAGAGACTCACGGCAGCAGTTACTACAATACTCGACGCCGACGCACGCGCCGATGACGTCCCTTTAGACACTGCAGAAATTGGTATTACGGCGACGCTTAAACCTCACCAAGTGGAAGGTGTCTCGTGGCTTGTACGGAGATATCTTCTCGGCGTCAACGTTATACTTGGTAGCTTTTTCTGTTTAATACTTTATCGTTCCAAGGAAACATAAAGGAAATTAACGGTGAGATTTTATTTGCAGGAGATGAGGTACGTTACCATTTTCATTTCTCTGAAATTGGGGGAAGACCTGAATACTTTCACAAGCTCTTTATAGAGGAGATTATCTTACATTTGTCATAAGAAGAGAGATGTAATGTCAATAACTACAGTAGTTAAGTGTTATATAGAGTTCTATTAGCTCATCCTTTGCTACTATATTATCGTTGTGTTTGAATCTGATGAGTTAGTGATTGGCAGATGGGATTGGGGAAAACGCTACAAGCTATTTGTTTCTTAAGTTATTTGAAAGTTCACCGAAAATCACCTGGACCATTTTGTAAGTTAAGGAAGCCTGTTCTTTGATTAATTGGTTTTGAATGTTTTGGCATCTATTTCTGCAACTGACCTGCATTCAAAAATATTTTTGACTTCTTGCTCTTATTCAAACATTTGCAGTGGTATTGTGTCCTCTAAGTGTCACAGATGGCTGGGTCTCAGAAATGGCAAAATTCACTCCAAAACTAAAGGTACTCAGGTATGTTGGTGACAAAGAACACAGGCGCTGTCTACGGAAGGCAATATTCGAGCATGTAAAAGGACATTCCTCCTTAACTGATGTGAGTTTAAATCTGGCAATGCACTTTACAAACTGGATCACTATGGAAACTTCTCATGGTTCCACTTTGTAGAATTTTTTTTTCCCTTCTTGTGTTTTAATTTTGAACTTTAAGTTTTTCCCTACGATCCAAACTGCATGTCTTGACTGTTTAATAACATGCTTTACAGGGATCATCGTTACCTTTTGATTTGCTGTTGACAACCTATGACATAGCATTGATGGATCAAGATTTTCTTTCTCAAATTCCTTGGCATTATGCAATCATTGATGAAGCTCACAGACTTAAAAATCCTTCCAGTGTATGCCTAATTATGAATTCATTTTATTTAGCATTCTGGTTGTCAATTGGGTTTGAATATGTTAATCAGGCTTTTCAATTTGATAATTCAGTGAATTCATCATGTTCAATGTGAAATTGGAAAATATAATTGGCAGATTCATGGTTCATTGGAAAATTGACAAATATAATTGTGAAGAAAAAAAAAATACTCATTATGTCTTTTGTTGTTACTGTACAATTGGAAATGTCCCGAAATTGGCGAGTACTTTCTAGATTTTCGAGAAATTTTTGTTTGCAAGCATGATTGGGTAATACAAGATTTGAATGTCTACTGTGGACAACATTTATTTTCTTGCTTATTAGAGCTAAACCTCAACAGGTTCTATATAATGTACTCAAAGATCATTTTCTCATTCCAAGACGGCTATTGATGACTGGCACTCCTATTCAAAATAATCTCACTGAACTGTGGGCCTTGATGCATTTTTGTATGCCTTTAGTGTTTGGGACTCTGGAGCAGTTCCTTTCCACATTCAAAGAAGCTGGAGATCCCACATCAGGTTATCCCATAACTTATGCCTTCTCCCAAAATCATCATTACAATCTTAAGAGCTTGAATAATACATTTTTCTTTGATCTCTGATTGTTTTCTAGAAGTCAAATGGGTTCAGAAATCTCATTGGTCTGTAATTTGCGGTCTAGTGATTTTTTTTTTTTTGAAGATTTCCCAAAATAAGAAAACAGCAGGTCATAGATTTGAAAGGTTTTTCCTGCTACCCATGCTGTCTATGATGCATAACTGAATTCAATGATGAAGATACTACTGATGAATTAACGAAAAGTTATTTATAAATGCCAAAACGTGGAATTACATAATTTAGTGTTCATCTTGTTCCAATATTATGCTGTACAGTTGTTATGGTTTTAATTGGGTGGCCACTTGTGCAGTTTGACTTTTGAAGTGATGATATAAATCTAGTTTCTTAGTTTGTGCTGGATTTCTTAGTTTCTCGATTTCCTGGACAAAAAATAGGTCAGAGAAGTTTCATTACTAATATTTTTATTTTCTGACCTCAAATATGAGAAAGTTACATTACTATGCAAGGAAGTCTTTTTGTTGGGAGTTGATACTGAAATATCACAAATTTGTGTCCCTTAGCTGGTATCACTACTAATTTGGTGTGCTAACCTAACATATTCCTTATGATAAATATGGCTATTTATGCCTGCATTTCTCTGTCACTGTCGTTCTGTTCAGAGTTCAAGAGTTATGACTTTTAATTTCAACTTTATTATGCCTGCTTTTTGAGATATCAATACTGCAAAAATATCATTGCTGATAACAGGTCTTGATGCAGAAAAGGTGAAGGGGCAATTTAAGACTTTAAAGTGCATATTGAAAGCTTTCATGCTCAGAAGAACAAAATCCAAGCTTGTAGAATGTGGTATCCTACTGCTGCCACCACTTACTGAGGTTACTGTGTAAGTTTGTTGTGTCTCAAATTTTGCAATTCAGGAAACATGTTCTAGTGTCTCTTTGCTCAAAAATTTGATTTTATACTTTGCTTCATCTTGATAGGATGGCTCCACTGGTCAGTCTCCAAAAGAGGGTTTATATGTCAATATTGAGGAAAGAGCTTCCAGAACTCCTTGCATTTTCTTCTGCATCTCCTAATCATCGATCTCTACAGAATATTGTAATTTAATTCTTCAATCTTGGTTTCAAACATTATACTATAGCAATCAGATTTTTCCTCAGTTACTTGAATACAATGATATTTTCCTGACATGATGCTTTTGTTCTTTTTATCTCATGTCCAGGTAATACAGCTTCGAAAAGCCTGTAGTCACCCTTACCTCTTTCCGGGTATCGAGCCTGAGCCATTTGAAGAGGGTGAACACCTAGTGCAGGTATTCTTCTTTTCCATTGTGTATGTGTTGTTGGAAATGAGAGTGGGTGGAGTTTGTACCAAGCTCTGTGTTCCCGTAACTGTACAAAAAAAGGAAGAAAGAGCAATATAAAAACCTAGATTTATAAATTTTTAACTTGGGAACAGGCAATATGAGCTGCATCTCTGATTCTCTGAATCCACTAGAGCATTTGCAAGTAAATTCCTCTCTCTGTTTTTTTTTTCCTTTTCTTTTTGGGTGGTTAACTTCACATTCAGGCTAGTGGGAAGCTTATAATTTTGGACCAATTACTTCGGAAACTACATGATTCTGGGCATCGTGTCCTTCTCTTTGCACAGATGACCCATACACTTGACATTTTACAGGTATCTTATCCTTAAAAGCTTTATTAATTCCTTCAGGCTGTTTAGATATATTGTTGTTCTTTTAACAAAATTGTTAATTATGGATATTTTATTCAATATAGGATTTTTTGGAGTTACGCAACTATTCCTATGAGCGTCTTGATGGTTCATTCCGGGCTGAGGAACGGTTTGCTGCTATAAGAAGTTTTAGTGGACGATCAGGGAAGTTGAATTCTGAAATTGATGAAAAAAATGCTTTTGTTTTCTTAATATCTACAAGGGCTGGAGGAGTTGGCTTAAATCTTGTGGCTGCAGACACGGTGGGTTTTTTATCTAAAATTTCATGAAGAAGTAGCCTTTGGTGTAATAACTCATTAATATGTTACTGAGCTGACAAAAAGATTACGTTTTCTGTCTGAGATTTATATTAAATTGTTGTATTTATAGTGCAACAATCATGCTTTAAGTTTGATCTTTATATTGTGATGTCTGGGGTTAAAATATTGAGATATTAAGTAATGAGGATAGTAAGATAATGCATATCTGAGGTTCATTTGTGCTATCTGGAATTTCTTTTGAATTTGTGTTCCTGGTGAGAATTTTAGTGTGGCTGTGATAAATTTTTATCATAATGATGCTAATTGTGAGCAATCCACTAAGCCACAGTGCAGGCTTTTTCCTTGGTGTTTAAACTGTAAAGAAAGAATTCCTCATTAATTCATTTGGCATTGGGCCCTTCTTTCTCGCATTCACTCTTGAATTTTGTGACTTATGTAGTATTTTTTTTCCACTCAAAATGGAAGAGCGTGAATCTCGGTTAAACTTGTTTAAAATGACTTATAATGATGGGATATCTAAATTTGGAAACTTTACCATGTTAGTGGTAGAGTAGTCAGTTGTGTGAGTCTATGGTTAATACTCGAGAAGTGGCATGGATTTTTACAAGACATGCTGCAAATTTTTTGCATTTTACAAAATACTATGCACAGGTTATATTCTATGAGCAAGACTGGAATCCCCAAGTTGACAAGCAGGCTTTACAGAGAGCACACCGGATTGGTCAAATCAGTCATGTGTTATCAATAAACTTGGTCACAAGGCATACCGTAGAAGAGGTGAGATTTTTTATATCAGCGGGTAATGATTGATTATGTCTTTTTCCTCAATGTTGGGTTCTTCAAACATGTGGATATAGGTCATTATGCGAAGGGCAGAGAAGAAATTGCAGCTTAGTCATAATGTCGTAGGGGATGACATTGTGGAACAGGAAGGAAAAGAAACAGGACTTGAAACTGTTGATTTGCGATCTATCATATTTGGATTACATATGTTTGATCCTTCAGAGATCAATACTGAAAAACCAGATGAACCAAATATGGCACGATTGACTTCTATGATAGAGAAAGTAATTGCAATGCACAACAATCAGAAATTGGGAAAGAACGATAAGTATGAGCTAAATCAAATTGATCAAAACAGTGAATTTGATGTTATTAGGGGAAAGCCTGCTTTTATTGATTATGATCCTGGTCTTGATGAGGCATCATATCTCTCATGGGTTGAAAAGTTTAAGGAAGCATCAAAATCAAGTGACAACAGTTTCTTGGATTTGGGACGCAGAAAGAGCATACCTGAGGATAAGCATCTCAAACTTGAGGCTGCAAGGAAGAAAGCGGAAGAGAAAAAGTCATCTAAGTGGGAATCCCTTGGATACCATTCATTGTCTGTTCAAGATCCTGACCAAGATGTGTTTGGTGATGTCTTGTCAGATTCTGGCTCGCATCAATTTATTGCTGGAGATTGTACAGATCCAGCAAAAGTATGCCCATCTGAGCCCACCATCATATTCAGGTATTTCCTTGTGTTGAAGATGCTGCTTCCTCACTGCTAGGCCTATTTTTCAGTAGGATAGGAGTTTGCTCTTCGTATGCATATTAATGAAGACAAGAAGTTCAGTTCTGTTTCATCTAACTTTTTAAGATGACTTTGAACATTCGATTCTATAGAAAATAAGTTGCAATTAGTTTCAAAGAATTGAATTTTGTCAAGCAATAATCTATATTACTCTTAGGTTTGACTTTGATATTAATTTGGCAGTTGTGTAGATGACTCTGGAAATTGGGGCCACGGAGGAATGTTTAATGCCCTGGCCAAGCTGTCTTCAAGTATCCCTAATGCCTATCGACAGGCATACGAATTTAGGGATCTTTGTCTTGGTGATCTCCATCTAATAAGAATCAACGGTCAGCTTTTAGGTGTTCTTTTATCTATTTCGTTTGTTACCCAAAATGCCTTTTGACATGCCATTATTCTGTCATGCACATTGAATGAATGCAGATAAGGCAGATGGGCATGCGCACTGACAAAACAAATATTCATCAGTAATATAACAAATGTTCATGACTCTGTCATGCATACGCTGACTCAATGGTGCAGTGTAGTATAATGCAGATATAAGGTGTCTGGATCAATTAGATAAGTCCTTCCAGATATGTGGATATTGTTTTCTTCCTCATTCCTGCTGCTGAAAAATTTAACATTCCAAGTGGCTCGTACATACATTGCTAGGTTGCTGTTGAATGCTTTAATGAGGGTTGGTAGCAGAATAATAAGCATTCAATTCCTAGTCACTCATCCCTCTTCGGCAGTTTCTGCCGATTTGTAATATGGTGCTATACTTATGTAGTAATATGTACCATTCCATAATCCATTTGTTTTAGAATGGACAAATGTTCGAATTGCTTCATTTCTGAATTTTTGTTGCCCCTTGGCCCATCTATTGCCATACAGATAACAAAGGATGTGATTCTCCTCAGTGGGTGGCTTTGGCTGTTGTGCAATCATATAATCCTAGGCGTAATGTGCCCCGCAGCGATATCTCTATTCCTGACCTGGAGCGTTGCCTATCCAAGGCTTCATATGTGGCAGCTCAGAATACTGGTATAATTTTCCACTCTTTTGGTTTAGTTGGTTTTTGATTTATCGTTTATTTTCATCCCAATAGGAAGACATACTTATTTTTCTGTCTTTATCCAACTCTTCAAGGCATATGTGAATTTGTGGCATGGTTGTTGATGTTTAGTCAATCCAACAGGAAAAAACGTGGAACTTTGTTTAGAAATCAGCTGAGTAATAAGGACTAACGTTTAGGATTGATAATAGGATGTACCTGAGGACTACCAAGCAATTAGATAATTTATCTTTCTGGTTTTTTCTTGGGGTGAGAAAATATCAAAATCTGGCTAAACCTTGAACGTCAAAGAACTTTTCATGCTATTGGATAAAAACTTGCTCTACCATACAATAGAATTCTTGGATTACTGAAGTTCAGTGACAGCCTCTCGCAACTGCATACTTGGAATAATTTGTACTTGCGTTTTCCTCTTTCATACATAAATTTAACTGTATCTTCATTTATTTTTTCCATAAAGCCTCGATCCACATGCCTCGTATTGGGTATCAAGATGGATCAAATAGGGCGCAGTGGTACACTGTTGAACGTCTTCTACGAAAATATGCATCCATTTATGGAATAAAGATCTATGTGTATGTCCTCTCTTCTTCATAGAGAAGCACCAATCCATCTCTCTCTCTCTCTCTCTCTCTCTCTCTCTCTCTCTAAATGTATCCATCCAATACAAGCAAACTTATTTCATCTTTATATTTTGCAGGTATTATTATAAGCGATCATCTTGAAGCTTGGTGTAGCTGATTGCAAAGCAAATTGATATTTGTAGTTGTGACTCGCAATGGATTTGGATGAATGAAACAGCTGAAGCAGCATGTATATAATAGTATAATGAGAACTTTTGATCAGATATCATATGTTTTTACTTATTTATCAGTAAGACCTGAATCTTGCTCATTTGGATTTTGGTAGGTGATCTGGTGTAGGAAGCGTGAGTCTAGAGTTAACCATTTTCAGCATTAAACTCTGCCTCTCTAAAATTGAAGATGGATGAGATTATAGTCTTCCGTTTTTAATCCTGCTTGGAAATTTCCATTTATAATCGGCCACGGTGATCATGGTTAAATGCGTAGTGCACTGTGCATGTGAACTGTTTGCAAAAAATCCCTGCTGAATCTTTTTAATTGGGATGACACCCGCATTCTTAGGTCTTTCATTTTATTTTATTTGTTTTGTTTTTTGGCACTCATAATTTATTATTTGCTTGAAAATGGTTCATGAAAGATGCACAATATGTTAATGTTTTACATGTAATTACTCATACGTTAATATCCAATTCTTTCGAAGATACTTTCTCACTTGGAAAAGCATTTATGTGAAGAGTCTAGCAGGATTCACACCAGCCAGTATTTATTTATTTAGGTATAATTATAGCAAAAACAAGAGATGTCAACAACACCCAGGGCTCCCAAAACTTTATTCTTTTTATCACTGCTATACGTCTTCATTTTAATTGATGCTGGAACAAGAAAATTAAGAAAACAAACATTACTTGCAGATCATGTTAGGAAATAACGTAATTATAGTACTAAACAACAAATATATAGAGCAAGTAATGATATAAACTTACTTCTGACAATTTATGCTTTTGGAGATGGGAATATTCACTTCAACCCCACATTTTTTAGGGAGTGAAGAAGCAGAATCTTCATTTATATTTGGATAGTGAGAGGCAGCAGTCTTAACACATTCGCAGGCAGCTCGCCTATCGGCCGTGGTTGGAGCGAGCGCTTTCAAATTCTTGACCCCACCACAACATGCTGCTGATGGAGCATTGCCTGCTCCGGTAAGGAAGGGAATGCAAGGGGCCAAAGCCGAATTCACTTGCCCGCAATCCACAGCTTCTCCTGACATTGCCATGAGTTGAACAAGAGCTACAACAACTAGAACTGCTGTGACTGCTCCCTTCATTTTTGCTACTTGTTAAAGCGCGTGGAACTGCTTATATATTTCTGTGGGTTTGAGGGGGATGAAATACGAATGTGGTATTTATAGCCTCTTCAAAGATAACAAAGCTAAGTATGTGAGTCATGAGCTGATGCATAAGCATAACAACATAGACTATCGGTTACATTATTTTGGTCCTTCCCTACCTTGAAATGTCACTTTACTCGCCTTTAACTGTAAGAAGGATCAGCTTTTGGATAAAATTGGGTCGGGTCGAACTCCATTCGAACCTGTCCTGACCGGGTTTCGAATAGCTCTACTTGATCCAAATGTTAGTGACCGGCCCGGCCCGGTCCTTGAGTCACTCTTCCCAACAGGATCGTTTTTACCTTGGCCTCTCTCCCCCGCTCATTCGCTACTCGCCGCCACGTTTCACCGACGGCTCTGCAATCCGCCAAAAAAGTCCTTTGAACCTTGTCATTGCCTGCAGCCAGCCCCAACCGCGGAATTCTCTAATCATGATTGCCACTCGTACTTCTCAGAGTTGGGCGCTGCCGTTCTTTGCTAGGCAATTTTCCAAAATCAACTCTCAAGAGCTTTTCGTCGCTCTCAGGTACTATTCTCAAAAGATCGAGAACCGTGACGATGAAGAACTGGAAGCTAATGTTGAACGAAGACTCTCCACTAAAACCAAGAAGGCTAAATCCATTGCGCGACTCATAAACTCCAAATCATGGTCAAGTGAGCTAGAGTCTTCCCTCTCATCTCTTTCTCCCTCATTTTCTAAAACCACTGGCTTCCAAGTTCTTCGCCTTATCAGAGACCCATCAAAAGCCCTTCAATTCTTCAATTGGCTTCCTCAAATGGGTTTCACCCACAACGACCAATCCTATTTCTTGATGCTAGAAATCTTGGGTCGCGCTCGGAAGATTAATGCAGCGCGTAATTTCTTGTTTTCCATCAAGAGAAAGTCTAATGGGGCGGTTAAGCTTGAAGACAGGTTCTTTAATAGCTTAATCAGAAGTTATGGTCGAGCTGGGTTGTTTGAAGAGTCTGTAAAGGTTTTTACTTCAATGAAATCTGTTGGAGTTTCCCCATCTGTGGTTACATTTAATAGTCTTTTGTTAATTTTGCTTAAACGTGGACGCACCAATATGGCCAAGAGTGTGTTCGACGAAATGCTCAGCACATATGGTGTTACGCCTGATACATATACCTTTAACATTCTGATTAGAGGGTTCTGCAAGAATTCAATGGTTGATGACGGGTTTAGGTTTTTCCAGAAAATGTCGAGTTTTAACTGTGATCCTGATATTGTGACTTATAATACGCTTGTTGATGGGTTGTGTAGAGCAGGAAAGGTTAAGACAGCACACAATGTGGTTAAGGGGATGGTTAAGAAAAATGAAGATTTGAATCCTGATGTTGTTACTTACACCACTTTGGTTAGAGGATATTGTATGAAGCAAAATATTGATTTGGCTTCGGTTGTTTTTCAAGAGATGGTTGATAAAGGATTGAAACCGAATGCAGTTACTTATAACACGCTTATTAAAGGTCTTTGTGAAGTCCAGAAGATTGATAAGATCAAAGAGATTTTGGAGGGAGCCTTGGAGGTTGGAGGATTTTCTCCTGATACCTGTACTTTTAATACATTGATGAATGGACATTGCAAGGCAGGGAATTTGAACGAGGCCTTGAATGTTTTTGAGAAGATGACGGAGTTGAAGGTCCAGCCAGATTCTGCTACGTACAGTGTTCTGATCAGGAACTCGTGTCACATAGGGGACTTTGAGAGAGCAGAGAAATTGTATGATGAGCTGCTAAAGAAGGACATTTTATTAAGAGATGATGGTAGTACGCCTCTTGTTGCAGCCTACAAATCTATGTTTCAGTTTTTGTGTAAAAATGGGAAGACTAACAAGGCAGAAAGGGGGTTCAGGCAACTAATGAAAAGGGGAACACAAGATCCTACTGCTTACAAGATTTTGATAATGGGGCATTGTAAGGAAGGAACGTTTGAAGCTGGCTACGAGCTCTTGGTCTTAATGTTAAGAAGAAATTTTGATCCTGATTTTGAGATCTACCAGTCGTTGATTGATGGTCTCTTGCAGAAGGGTGAGCCTCTTCTTGCTTACCAGACTCTACATAAGATGCTAAAGAGCTCCATTGTTCCTACAACTTCTACTTTCCATTCTATACTTGCAGGACTTCTGAAAAAGGGTTATGCCTATGAATCAGGTAGCCTTGTAATATTAATGTTGGAGGGAAAAATTAGACAAAATGTTACCCTATCAACACATACTGTAAGATTACTCTTTAGCAATGGACTGCGAGATAAAGGATTTCGGATTGTTGGGCTACTTTATGATAACGGGTACATGGTTGACATGAAAGAATTAATTATTTTCCTTTCTCAGAGTAGAAAGTTACTCGAGGCAAACAAAATGTTGCTATTTTGTCTGGAGAAACATCAGAATATTGATATTGATATGTGCAACACAGTAATTGAAGGTCTTTGTAAAACGAAGAAACTTTCAGAAGCATTTGGGTTGTACTATGAATTGGTGGAGAAAGGCAATCATCAACGGCTGAGTTGCCTAGAAAATTTGAGAGTTTCCTTAGAAGCTGGGGGAAGATCAAAAGAAGTAGAGTTTTTATCTAAGAGGATGCCAAATGAGAAACAGTAAAGTTTCTATATAAGAGGAGGCTAAATGAGCTCCAAGGTGCAGAGACCTTGGCCCCCTGAAGTCTGATTGCATCACTCAAGTGCAAAAGTTCAAGCGTTTTCTCTTATGGAAACTCATGAACATGCCCTTGATGAGTCATTGAACTCTGGCATAAGTGCAATGCTAGTCAGATGGTGGATATGGAAGCCTTTCAAATAAACCTTTTTGCCTATTTTGGTTATGTAAGTATCGTGAGCCTTTCTGTTATATTATGTTCAAGGATGAATGCATCTAGATCCCTGCTAATATAATTTTTGATTCCTGTCTTTGCAAAGCTTTATTCAATTGTGCAACAATTATAGAAAAAATATGTAATAATAATAATAATAATAATAATAATAATTAAGTATTTCCTTGTACTCTCCTTCATACATGTCACGTTATGCTTTTGTCTTATTCTCTACAGGTAGTAGAACGGAATGTTCAATAGTACTAATGTTGCATGGTGATTTAAAAAAAAAAAAGAAAAAAAAAGAAAAAGAAAAGGCGTTGTTGCATGATTTTGTCATCTTGGTGTTGTGAAGGGGTCGCAGCCTATTTATCGGGACCTGCAAATATTTGCATTCATTTAACATTATTGAGATATTTTTTTATGTTTTCAATTTGTCCTTTTCTTTTTCCATTTTTTTTGGGGGTTGGGGTGGGGGGAGGAGGGGGGGTTTTTGGGGTAGAGTACGCAATATGCATATTCGTCTCCTTGTATATGCTATTGTTGGAGGTTAGAATCAGGGAATTCAGGGCTAAATGTGATTATTTTTGTTTTTTTATTGAATTTAGCTAAGGTTATGTTTATTACAGTAAATGTAAAATCCTTAGGATGTCACAGTCTTTGATTACATGACTATCTTCTTCAAATTTTTTGCAGAAAAAGAAGGTTAGTGAGAATCGGGTCAACCACATGTTATAAAAATGGTTTTATAGAGGGCGGATATACAGAAGAAAAATAAAACGCAGGAAAAGATTGTCGCCCCTATTGAAGGACTCATGCTTCCAACCACAAAAGCCCAAAAAGTTACCAAACCCAAATGGAATATACATTTTCTTATTTTTCATGCCAGTCTTGCTTAACACCAACCTCTCTCCAAGTAAAGGTGAGCTCTTGTTTATATTCTCTTATTTCCTCATTGTTTCTCCAATAAGTCATCTTCCTGGCAAACTGTATTCTAGTTAAACTTGTTGAAGATGCTAAAAACAGACAGTAACGGTTCTTCAGGGTGCTGTACTTTCCTCACTGGACGTACTCCTACCTTAGGGAAGGCAACAATACTTGCAATAGGCAAGGCCTTCCCTAAACAACTCATTCCCCAGGACTGCCTTGTTGAGGGCTATATCCGAGACACCAAATGTGATGATGTATCCATCAAGGAGAAATTGGAGCGGCTTTGTAAGTGAAATTTCTTCTATTAAAGCTCTGTAATTTCATTTCTTTGGTTTAAAGAAAGAAGAAAATTCATGTCTTTCTTATTCTAGGTAAAACTACTACTGTGAAGAAAAGATACACAGTGATGTCAAAAGAGATTCTGGAGAAATACCCTGAACTTGCAACTGAGGGCACACCAACAATCAAACAAAGGCTTGAAATAGCAAATCCTGCAGTCGTTGAGATGGCAAAGGAAGCAAGCCTTGCTTGCATCAAGGAATGGGGAAGACCAGTGGAAGATATTACTCATATTGTCTATGTTTCTTCCAGTGAGATACGCCTACCTGGTGGTGACCTTCATCTAGCTACTCAACTGGGTTTAAGAAGCGATGTCAGTCGAGTAATGCTATACTTTTTAGGCTGTTATGGTGGTGTCACCGGCCTTAGAGTTGCTAAGGACATAGCTGAAAACAATCCAGGGAGTCGTGTTTTATTAACGACTTCTGAAACTACTATACTAGGTTTTCGGCCCCCAAACAAAGCACGCCCTTATGATCTTGTAGGGGCTGCACTTTTTGGCGATGGAGCTGCAGCTGTTATAATTGGAGCAAACCCTGTAATAGATAAGGAGTCTCCTTTCCTGGAGCTGAACTATGCAGTTCAGCAATCATTACCGGGTACACAAAATGTCATTGATGGATGCCTTTCGGAAGAGGGCATAAATTTCAGGCTTGGAAGAGACCTTCCTCAAAGGATTGAAGATAACATAGAGGAATTCTGCAAGAAGCTCATGGCAAAGGCTGGATTAACCGAGTTCAATGATTTGTTCTGGGCTGTCCATCCAGGCGGACCCGCCATACTTAACCGGCTAGAGAGTACTCTGAAGCTAAACACTGAAAAACTAGAGTGCAGCAGGAGGGCTTTAATGGATTATGGAAATGTTAGCAGCAACACTGTATTCTATGTTATCGATTACATGAGAGAAGAGTTGAAGAGACATGGAGGTGAAGAATGGGGACTCGCCTTAGCTTTTGGGCCAGGCATTACTTTCGAAGGTATCCTTCTTCGTAGCTTGTGATCACTTCCAGCATCCAGCAACCAGCAGCAGCAGCTACAGCTACAGCTACTTCTATATTTCTTTATTTTTCCTTTTATTTTCAAAAAACAAGTGTTTTTCTTTTTCAGCTAGAAACACAATGCTGCGTTTTGAAATTTCTGTAAGACCTGAACCTATGAACTGTTTAGCCGATCAGTTGCTATTTCTAAGAATCATTAACGGTCATATTTATTTTTGTTTACAGTTTTTATGCATAAATATATTTTTTAAAACTATTTGATAAAAATATAATTTCTATTTTTGATAGTATAATAATTAAAGTTTATACACTTATCATTTATAAAAAAAATATGAATATTAGTACTAAATTTAGCCAATAAGTATATTTTAGTTTTTGAATTAATTTATGAATTATTAAATTTAAAATATAAACTGATTAAAAAAAATTCCCGATTAATCAGCACAAAGCTTGGCTGACGGTGGGCTGCACTTATCGTAATTCATAATACTGTCATTTGGGTCTACATTTAGGCCCAAATCCATTGAAAACGACGTAGTCTTTTGTTCAATTTCACTGCGCCTTGCCGTTAACTTAAGATTGCTGATTCTATTCGCTTTTGAGTTATGGAGAAATGTATAATTTTAAA
Source organism: Jatropha podagrica (assembly GCA_947857235.1). Classification (NCBI taxonomy): domain Eukaryota; kingdom Viridiplantae; phylum Streptophyta; class Magnoliopsida; order Malpighiales; family Euphorbiaceae; genus Jatropha; species Jatropha podagrica. Next base: position 41,493 of record CANUEP010095679.1, read on the forward strand.
ACCTAATAATCAAAGATTCAATTCAATTGCTGATTCTTTGATTCACAATTCCAAACTTGCCCAGTGTTCTGGTAAGAAACTAATCCAGCTTTCTAATTCAGGGGTTTGCGTTTCCTCTTTCTAGCTTTCTCAAATTTCCCAAATTTTGATTAATTTTATCTGATCATTCATCGATTTCTCGATACAGTTTACTGAAACCACATTAAGTTTTAGTTTCGGGTGGCAATTTTTATTCCTTTTATTCAATGTCCTGGAATTGCCTATTTACACAACATATCAATTGACGAATCCATTGTATATGGCAATATGTAATGGTGGTGGATAACAAGAGTAATTTTTAGCGATCTTTCAGTTATAAAGAAATAAAAGCACCATCGAACGATCTCAATTGTTTGGTTTTTTTTCATAGATTGAAGACAAAGTTTATGGTCTTCGGATATATTCGTTGGAGAGCTAATTTGTATTGCTTCTGCATATGTTCTCTTGCAAAAGGTTGTGATGGGGGAAGCTGGAAGCCCTAGAACAAGTACAGAATCAAGAAACCCATCGATGGTGAGTATTTACATTTTTATTCTGGTAGTTCATGTTTCTTTTGCATCCATATATACAAGTTTATAATTCCATATATGGATAGGGCTTTATCATTTTTGTTGAAACATAACTTATGGCACACATATGCTCGTTTAGTAATTTGATGGTTTTTCAATTGGTAAAAAATTGTTTGACAGCATAAATACTCATGTTAAGTATAGTTGATAACATGCTTTAATGCTTTGTTTTGGGTCAAGAATTTGATCTTAGTCTAATAAGCTATAAAAGGATGGTTTCATTCATTGAAATTTTTGCCTGGAAAGGTTAAGTTTCCTATGACAGCTGTGCTTTTTTCAGGCACGGAATGACGGTGTAGGTGATGATAGGCTCATTCCTCCACTATTTACGTCTGTACCAGCTCTCAATGAAGCTGCATCTTACCTTGTTCAAACAACTTCATTACTAACTCGCTGTTTCACTGATTATTCTGGTAAACTTATTATTATAATAAATATAAAATTTCCTTTTTTTACAATTTGACTCCCCAAGGTTCATTCAATCTTTATATTTGTCTCTTATTTTTGAAATGTAAACTTTGTTTGGTTGGAGGTGTAGGATCGATATGTTCATATTTTGTTACCACTGCTAGGCAGCATTTATTTACTCAACCGTTACCTGCTCTATATGTTTATTGTTTTTGTTTGGAATGTATTCTGCATCACTTGATTAGAATTATTTGGAAATGTTGCAGTGGAACATTCTCCTAGACGTTCTGGGAATTCTACACATGCACAGGAATTGGTGACATTTTCTTCTGTGCAAACTGAGGAATTTCCGGATGGTGATCTTGCATCTTCACATCAAAACCATTCAACATTTCCTGAATCATCTACATCCATTGAACCATCTACGTCTGCCATTGCTGCACCTTCTATACAAATAACAAGAACCTCTTCGGATGGCCCGTCCCAAAATAATAGTGCGATTGTACCATCAAGTCATAGTGCGCAAAATGGAAATTCCATTTTTCAAGGGTATTAATTTTCTTCATTGCTAAGGGGATCTTTCACATGATAAATGGATTCTACATATTGGGATATTATCATGTTAGATATTAAGTTTTACCTATCGTTTTATTTTGTTTACCAGTGACTGGAAACTGATCATCCTGAATAATTTTCATTCCATGCGCAATTTTAATTATAAAATTGAGAAGCAATGATTTTCTCCCCCTCTTTTGATGACATTTCAAAGTAGGGGAATAGCCTCCATTGGTTGCTAATTTGTTGACAGCACAGTGTGGTTTCCTTCACTGATTGCCTATTTGTCTTTCAAATCATGTGATGATTTTTCAGACTAATTGAGCGAGCAAGGAGGACTGTTCGTGGATCTGCTGATGATATAGGATGGATGCAACGTGCTTCGGGAATGCCTCCAGTTGAAGATGGAACGGGAAGGTTTATGGAAGTACTTGATAATATAAGGTACATCAGCTTCTTTACATCCTTAATGTTGTGCTCCTAGCTTTTTAAGGTATACGAGCATCTCTGCATATGCTACTAGCTTTTTTTCTCCATGTGCCTTGCAAGTGGCCTAAAGAGTAACAATTTAATATATATATATATATATATATATTACTGTGGTTTTTCAGTTAATGATTCAGCAGTTTCTCCTTTTCTTCAGGCATGGTCTGCACAAGTTGCCAAATTCAATGGTCTACTTGTTGGTTCCAGGTAGTGACTTTGATACAGAGTGCTTCCAGAAAAGGTTTTTCTCCATTTTGTGCCCCTATTGTGGGTGTCAGGATTATCATTGATGTGTCCTGCATATGGAATGGGTTGCATTTATTCTTGATGCATGACTAGGCGAATGTAATTCGCATTAGCCTGTCTTTGGAAAAATTTTCTTCAAAATTTCTCTTGAATGAGACAAAGTAATAATTGGTAATTTTTTAACGAGTTTCCATCATCTGTAGGGGACATATCTTAGAGATCTAGAACTCTTGAACAAAAACCATTGAGCTTGATTGGCAAAAGGCAATGTGGATGTCTGAAACTAATTTTTTGGCTATATTTTTCAATATTATGTTAGAAAACCTTACAGCATGGCAAATTGTATAATCAATCAGGTAGAAGATTATTTTTCTTTAGGAGGTTTTACTGATAGGACTGAGCTTTTTGGTTCTTATAAAGAGATTTAAATCAGAACCATTTATACTCGAATTTGCAATTCTGATGTACCAATTACAGAATTTTTTTTTCTTATGTCATCTGGGACTGAAATCTTTTTTTTTTTTTTTGCTTATTTGACAGGTCTTTTCAGTAATCATGGGCCACTTTATTTTGTCAACACGAAAGTGCGCTTCTCTAAGATGGGTCTAACTTGTCACATTGCCAGGATTCACAGCGAGGTACATTTATTTTTGGGCATGTTCTCCCCTTTAATGATGATTGCTCAAATCCTTCACTGAGCTTTTTTGTAACCCTTTACCAGGCCTCGGTTGAGAAAAATGCCAAAGAGATAAAAGAATACATTGAAGAAATCTATTGGGGTTCAAATAAACGTGTCATGCTTCTTGGGCATAGTAAAGGAGGAATAGATGCAGCTGCTGCTTTATCATTGTATTGGTCTGATTTGAAGGATAAGGTAGCTGGATTGGCATTAGCACAAAGTCCATATGGTGGTAGCCCAATAGCTTCTGATATTTTACGTGAAGGGCAGCTTGGTGATTATGTTAATGTGCGGAAGCTTATGGAGATTATAATCTGTAAAGTGCTCAAGGTAAGCCTAGGTTTTGTCGTCATTTCTGAGAAAATCATCATGGGCTGCAATGTGGTTATCAATTTGTCGAGGTCTTCCTTGTAAAATGAGTTGCCTTTGTTGCCCACTTGTTTTTAATCTTTGCGGAGTGAACAGGTTTTTATACCTCGGTTCTAAGTGTTCTGCAAATTTTTGTTTTATCTGTGACATTGAAGGGTGACATGCAAGCTTTAGAAGATTTGACATATGAGAGGAGGAAGGAATTCTTGATGAAGCACCATTTGCCGAGAGAACTTCCTGTTGTATCGTTCCATACAGAAGCTGGTATTAGCCCTGCTGTTCTAGCCACACTCTCCCATGTTTCTCATGCAGAGTTACCACTAGTGGGCGAACCGGCAAAACTCCCTGTGGTGATGCCCCTTGGTGCTGCAATGGCTGCATGCGCCCAGTTACTTCAAATCAGGTATGGTGAGAAGAGTGATGGGCTGGTGACATGTCGTGATGCAGAAGTCCCTGGATCTATTGTAGTGCGGCCCAAACGTAAATTGGACCATGCTTGGATGGTGTACTCGTCATTAAATGATGACCCATCCGAAGCAGATGCTTCTCAAGTGTGCGAAGCTCTATTGACGCTACTCGTTGAACTCGGCCAAAGGAAGAGACATGAACTTGCAATGAAAGATGAGTGAGTTTCATGAGGTTTATGCTTTTCATCTGATTGCTGTGTTGTGTCTGTACATTTAATTAATAATAATAATAATAATAATAAGTGGCATTTGAGGCCATGTAAAATTGTAAATATACAACCCTGTTTCACAAAAATATTGTAAAATTGTAAATGTACAACCCTGTTGCCCTCCATTCAAAATTTTATGACTCGTGTAATTATTAATTTAATCCATTCATTCTATTCGTGTTTACAACTACGAGGATCCACAAAATAAACGGTGGAAGGAAGTAGATCCATTAATCCAAATTTGTCCAGTAAGGATTATTTATTTAAAACAAACTCCGTGGAACTTTGTTTTGGAGAGCCGGCTAACTGAACGGACTTGTGATTTGTCTATTGTATTTCTTTATTTTTTTCTAAGAGGAGGATGTTTTTGTAATTTTATTAATATCTCGTTTCCCTTTAAACGCCACAAAATAATTATATATAGTGGAGCCTTTTTATCAAGTTCTGACCGTGTAAAGGAAAAAAAAAAAAAAAAAAAAGTAATAACTCGTGAAGAGGGGCTGTTTTGGCCTGAGCAAAAAAATAATACTAAAAAGGGTATTATTAGCAGACGGTTTGACTCGCACGTGTAAGCAATTCATTTACGGCTAGTTGTATGTTTAAGATGTAAAAGTAGCAAGCGCTTGTAACAGCCAATAGGAAAGTCCCAAGTCATTGGCGACTCCGTTATCCTTGCTCTGAGGTGGCAGTGTTCACATATTTTCTCTCCCCTACCGGTAATTCTATCACAAACTCCAACTCGCGCTTAATGTCAAAATTACCCTTCTATCGTTCGCGGAATTTCATGCACCTAATGCCAACTGCGTTCCTTTCTCCTCTCGAAGCTCTAATGAGAAGAGGGATCATCAGATAACTGAGTGCTGTTTTAGAGAGAGAGAGAGAGAGGGATCGGGCAGTCAGAGATAGAGATAAAGAGAAAATTATATGGATATCTGAATCAAGTGATTTTGATTAGGGTTTCATAATTAGGGTTTTGGAGCAGGAATAAAAGTCTTTTTGGGTATTAAATTAGGGTTTCGAGAAATTAATTGCCTACAATCTGCTAGATAGAATAGTCCTTATATTTGCTTCAGTTTTTTCCTTGGATTGTGTTGAAAGTTGTTTTGCCCTAATGTGACTGAAGCTGTTGCTGCCTTGCTGAGTGGGGATTTAGGGTTTCAATGGGGAGCACTGGCGAACCTGATAGAAAACGGCGCCACTTCACCTCCATCTCACCCACGGCTGCCATGGCCAAGAAGCAGCCATTCTCACAACACTCCGAGGACAAAAAGGTGAAAAGCTCAGTGGGTTTTATAATTTCTCCAGATACTCTACATGCTTTTTTTTTTTCTTCTAATCAACAAATCGTGTAGGTTTTCTTTTGGATGGTTCATTTTCTGGATTTTATTGATTTGACCTTGTATAATATCTGAAATTTTCATGCTTTTAATAATCATCCACTGTTGCCTTACGCCTCACACTTAGAATTATTGCATTTTTGTGGAAGAAATTTCATGCCCTCTTAATGATATTCCTTTCGAATAGCAAGCAGTAATGTCCACTTTCACGTGGGTTTATCCAATTGGCTGCCAATCTTACTTTGTTCTTTTTCTTTGGCTTAATTCTTTGATGGTTAAACTGTTTAATTCTGCTTTTGATTATTGAATAATGGGAAAACTGACTCTCTGGAAATCTAGTTTTGACTCAATTGCTTGAAACTGGAAACGGCCAACATGAATTTCTCATTTGTTTTGGTGATATCTAATATTTAGTTTGCCAAAATGTAATGTGATTGAAAGTAAGCTTGCTTGTTTTGAGCTCATGCTTTATCTTTCTCTGATGTAGCTTGATACTGCTGTTCTTCAATTTCAAAATCATAAGCTTGTACAGAAGCTAGAAGCTCAAAAGGTTGAGTATTCTGCGTTAGAGAATAAGTTTATACAATTGAAGGAGAAGCAACAGCCTTATGCTTCCACATTAAAAGCTGTCAATGAGTCTTGGGATGTGGTAATTTTCTCTCTTATTTTTATTATGCATTGTATTTTTTTATTATTTTATATACTACCTACATGTCATGGCAAAAGAAAAAAAGCATGTGATATCTTTTGGATTTATGCTTACAATACTGGATATTACTTTCTGAGAATTGGCTTCTTGTTTTTAAATAGCTGGTTACTGACTTGGAAGCACATTCCAACCATGCAAAAGAGTCTGGCATTGGGCAAGACATTGGACGCTTATCAATTGCTGAGGGTGAGCATCAATATGTGTTGTCTTTCCTTTTTTCCTTATATCAAGAACTACTTAATTCCTGTGGAATATGGACCTTGGAAATATTAAGTTAAGCTTGTCATTCATTTTGAGCCCGTGAATTTCTATAAGGTCATGGGATTGATTGAGCTAGAATTCTCCCTCCTTTTTTATGCTGTGAGCGTAGTATACGCTAGGAGACAGCACCCCTATTTGGCACATTATACAATAAAAATTGTCTAACTTTTAACGTTCCCTGTCTTTGGTTAGTGGTTCTTGGCCTTGTGAGAATACTTGTTTGCTTCCTCTGTTACTTGTTTATTACAATACTCACTCTTAGTTTTATTCTCATATTTGATGTTTAATCTCTTTAGTGTCCAGGAACAACTAGTTTAAATGCACATGGAGTTGTGGCTTTATATTGATTGGGAGATTTCAGCATTAAAGCATATTGCATTTTCTGATAGGTGTGTTTCAAATTACTTGTCAGATGGGGTTTCATCCTCTTTTGAAGATGCTTTTCTAAGCCGACTTGTAGAAACTGGTGCAACCGAAACTTCCTCTGCGCATAATGTTGATGACCATATGGAAGAAGAAAAAGAAAGAGCTTCTGAAAAGATTAAGGACATTTTATGTAATATAGTGGCTGCAATCAATGGCCTTTGGCGTATAAAGGATGGATTGCATGCAGTTGTTCTGAAAGAGATGTCAGATCATAGTAAGAGTTTACTGTCCTTAATATTTGCTATGTGCTTTCTGCTTTGATTTTTCCATCGGTATTTTATATGTGCTGCTCCCTTTGTTAGGTCCATGCAGGCAAAAAGAATCATGTCAGTTAAAGGCGGAGGTTAAGAACTTGAGAATAGAACTAAGCAACCTTCATTTGAAGCACAAATCACTTGCAAGGGAGTTGCAGAGCCACAGGGACATTGATGCAAAAAGTAAAGTTGAGCTTAAGCGCCTGAAAGGTAACATTAGTCTAGTTTCAAGACTTAGTGGAAAGCTGTCACCCCTATTTAAATTATTGAAAGTACCCTATGCAAGATACATGCAGTTTTTCAAATATGAAGATGCATATTTGCACCCACAAGCGTGACCGTAAGACTCAGTGCTTAGGTTAATTTTACATGCAGTTATGTATAATCCTTTAGGCATTCTCCTTGTAGCCTGGCTAATTTGTTTTCCTTATAATTATGTGATCATGTATAACTATTCTGGAAGTTCTTTTTTCCTCAGCACTTGACATGATATTTCAAAAGATACTGCAATATGTCTCATGCATTCTATTCTCTAGTGGTGTATTTTGAACTGTTCATCTAATGCTGAGTGTTCTGAAATCTAAGCATTAATTTTGTTTTGCTAACATTGGACTATGCAAACAATGAAGTACTTCTATATAATGTCTAATTTTGTGTCATGGAAGTTCGTTACATCTTTAAGGTTGATGTTTTTTTTTTCTTTCTTGTTTTTCAAAGGGGAGTTAGAGATTGCGGTTTCAGAATTAGAAGAGAGTAATTCTCAACTAGCAACTCTTAAAGCAGAAAGAGATGCGACAAGAGGGGCATTTTTCCCTGTCCTAAACCTTGGAAGCAAGCCTGTTGCTGCTGACAGGGCCAGAGATAAACAAAAAAATCTGCAAGAAATGGAGTCTGCTCTCAAAGACCTTCAAGTAAGTTAATTTTCCTGTCCCCTTTTCTTCTGTGAGTTGCTTGGCCTCAAAGTCTCACTGTTTTAATCAATTTGAGCTTCACAGGATCAAGCCTCTTCCCGATTACTGGAATTGAAAGGTCTTCATGATGAAAGAATAAAAATATTGCAGCAGTTATACACTTTGCAGGTTTTGTATTTTATTTTTTAGAAATTACCAATTTCATAGTGAAAGTGGACCTGATTTTTCTTAAATAAATAATCTGAAATGTACCCTTGCTTATTGAGTAATTTAAATGGAATGATAATTTTTTTCTTGCTTTCAGAACTCATTGAAGAATGTAAAGTGCATTTCTTCCTCACAAGTCTTCCTTTTGGTGAGAGATCAACTAGAAAAGTCCAAATCTGAAGTTCTCCAGTATCAGACCTTGTACAAGAAACTACAGGTTGTAACTGGTCGGTAGTTTCATTTATGCCTTAGACTGTCATTTTCTTTGCATGGATATGGTTTTGATACTAATGATACTCACCTCTCTTGGATCTCAGGTTGAGAGGGATAATCTTGTCTGGCGGGAGAAGGAGCTGGGCATAAAAAATGACTTGGTTGAATTTTTTCGAAGATCTTCTGCAGTTGTGGAGTCCAGAATTGCTGATTTAGGTTTAGAGCTACAGAGGCAGATTAACGAGAGAAATATGATTGAGACTAAGCTGGAAGAGGCATCAAGAGAACCTGGTAACTACTGGATGCTTTCATGTGGACCAAGAGTGCCTTCTAAACTGCAGTTTAATTCTTAATGCCTGCTGGTGTGGCTCTGTTTCAGGAAGAAAAGAAATCATTGCTGAATTCAAAGTTCTGGTTTCCTCATTTCCTGAGGAAATGGGGAATATGCAACGTCAATTGAGCAATTACAAAGAGGCTGCTTCTGATATTCATTCTTTGCGAGCTGATGTTCAGTCTCTTTCAACTGTTCTTGATTGTAAGGTGGGCGTGACATGGCCTGTGTGCAATCATATACATTCTTCTCTTCAGTCAAAAGACTCCAAGCTTTGTTTTCTGATGCAGGTAAAAGATTGTGAAAGTTTGTCTACTGCATCTGAAAACCAAATAGCTGAGATCCAGAAGTTGCAATCTGTGGTATGTCGTGTTTAAACTCCTGTGTGTTACTTGAATTCAATCATGCACAACTTGGGTCTGTAAAGTTTTCTTTTTGATCATAAGAATTGTAGACTGGATTAGCATGAGATGTCAAATTTGTATTGAACTGTCTTGATATTTATTAATCATGCATGTATGAGCCCATTTTCTCATTGATCAATCTATTGTCTCAAATGAATCGGGTTTTGTCGTCCTCTGCTCATTTCCTAGTGTGTGTTCTGCTTATTTTAATGCATTTTTTATGTCTGCTACAAAATTCTGCATATTTTCATGTCAAAGAGATTGCTGTATTTCATATCTTGTTCTTCCTTTTTATTTTTATATCTTGTATCTTTTAGTTTACTGTCTGACAGCTGCAGCAATCACTATCTTACCGGAAAAGGTTAAATATGTTTAGTTACAAAGTAATTGGAAACTTTTCCTATTATTTAACTATTCTCATGTTGCGTTTGGGGATATAATTTAGAGATGGTTGGTTTATGAGCTTATATCCTTCTTTGGTTGCAGGTCCAAGATCTGAAGGAAAGTGATTTGGAGTTGAAGCTGATTCTTGAAATGTATAGACGTGAGTCCACTGATTCAAGGTTAGATCTGCTTCCCCACTTTCCCTGTGAAATCCATAAGTTATATCATGGTGAACTGTCTTTTGACATGTTCAACCAGAATATAGATGCTTATTATTCAATCTGCATTCTTCTTATGAACTTTTTTTTTTTTTTTGGGTTACTGAATAAATAGAACAATTGAGCTTCATATGAGCTGACAGTCCAACTCTTTGTACAAGTCAATTTTTTCTTTTATACTATCCTGCTAAACAATTAATGCTGTGGGTCTCTTATCATTACGCTAAAATAATCCATTGTCGAGTCATTTGGATACTCTCCATTCTCCCCCATTTTCTTGTCATGGTCGGGTTGAAATGTGAAAACCTATATTGATTTTAGAAGTTTATTATGCATCTGCAGGGATATCTTGGAGGCTAAGGATCTTGAATACAAGGCATGGTCCGAAGTTCAAAGTTTGAAATCCTCCCTTGATGAACAAAAATTAGAATTACGAGTTAAGACAGCAAATGAAGCTGAGGCCATATCACAGCAGAGGCTTGCTGTGGCAGAAGCTGAGATTGCTGACTTGAGACAGAAATTAGAAGCTTCCAAAAGGTTAAATGTAACTTTGGTGGAAAAATGAATTCTAATTTGATTATGCTTTGATCTAGAGGTTCATTGAATATTTCAATGTCATTAACTCAAAATTTATTTTCTAGCTGTGAGCTCAAAACTTGTCATGTGTATTCCTCTGATGAGCCTCCCATTTTTTTTTTTTTTTTTTTTTTGAATGCTCGAGATAAGGAAGCGTGTGATTTTTCTTTGTTATTTACCTGTACTGCGTTTCTTCATACCAATGTTGATAAGTTCTTCAAAGCTGAAGTTGCATTGTTGAATGAATACCTTTTTCATTAGAATTTAAATATATATATATATATATATATATTTTGGCTAATTGGGTGGAACTCTCACGTGGACATCGTCTCATAAAAATTATTTATATGCGAGGTCCTGAAAATGTTGTCATATTGTTATTTTCAGGGATACGTCGAGACTTTCAGGTGTTCTAAAGTCAAAAAATGAAGAGAATGAGGCCTACTTGTCTGAAATAGAGGTAACTTTGTTATTAACTAATATGGGCTTTTCTTCCTTGCAAGTTGCAAATGTACGACGTGTGAAAATTGTTAATCTGGTTTCCTTCAGACAATTGGACAGGCATATGATGATATGCAAACTCAAAACCAGCATCTATTGCAGCAAATAACAGAGAGGGATGATTATAATATTAAGGTGACTGACTTATTTCACTACCCATTTAAAAATTTGTTAATTGGCTCAGTTTTGTTATCAACGCTTGTGGCTGATTTCTCTATTTGTGGATTGCATGTTTGCTTTTTGTCTAGCATTTTTATGCTTATACCTAACTTTGGACAGAGTTTGATACATGCTCTTTCTCACAATATGATACATGTCTCTTACAGATTTATGATTTCACCTTATGGTTTACAATTTTTTTTTTTGTGCATATGTGTACTTTCATTTAAGGTTGTTGATCTTGCTGCCTGTTTCAGCTTGTTTTGGAGGGTGTGAGGGCAAGGCAGCTGCGGGACTCTTTACTCACCGACAAAAAAACCATGGAAAGGGAGATTCAACAAGCTAACATTTCTCTTGATTTCTATAATGTGAAATCTGCAAGAATTGAAGATCAGGTGCCCTTTGTAATGGTTTTTGTGGTGGAATCAACTTAGGTGGACAATGCATAGCATTGACTAATAACTTAACTGTCTTGCAGTTAAATTTATGTTTTGACCAGGTCCATAAACTTACGGAAGAGAAAAGTCAAAACTCGGCTGCATTGGAAAATACTCAAAAACGGTTATCAGATGTCAGAAAATCATCTAGTCAAGTGAGACAGTCAATGGAGGACTCACAATCTAAGGTCGAAAGAAGTCGATCAGATATTTTAGAGCTGCAGATAGAACTGGAGAGAGAAAGGTAATGGAAGGTGTTGTCACTTATTTATTTCTAATTTTTGTCAAATGCAGACATGGATTGATTATTTTTTATTTTTCAGGTTTACCAAGAGAAGAATTGAAGAGGAACTGGAAGTGGCAAGAAGAAAGGTTGCTTGTCTTCGAGCTCAAACTGAGGGGTCATCTGTTGTAGAAAAGCTTCAGCAGGAACTTAAAGAATACAGGGAAATCGTCAAGTGCAGTATCTGCCGTGAAAGACCTAAAGAGGTAAATGTTTTCTGCTTCCTTAGTTGCAGGCTTGTTGTCTCATCGGTATTTTTATGATATTATTAGTTAACTCCCATAGAGATATTTTGCAATGTATTTTTTGAGCATTAATATGTACTAAGTTGTTTTTAGCTGAAAGAGGGGGAAAAGTGAATAGATATAAAAATATTATGGTATCATATTTTAGATAAAATTTGGGAAGGTCTTTGGAAACGGAAAAGTTCATGCTTATCCCCCTTTTCTATTCTCCAGCACACATTCATTCTGGGCAAACTCATAACTTAGTTTCATTGCCTGGTCTGCAATAATGGAAGTGAACAAGTTCATTGTTTACTGAAAGAGGGGAAAAAGGAAGGTGAATGAATCTGTAATTAACTAATTATGGTCATTCAAAAGGGTTTCGATATTTTACTTGTATACGAATTGAATGATGTGATATTTTGCTCTGTTTATTTTTTTTTTCCCGATACAATATGTAGAAGTTAATATTTTAACTTTCTTTTGTTCCCCTTCAGGTTGTTATTACAAAATGCTACCACTTGTTCTGCAATCCTTGCGTACAAAGAATTGTTGAAAGTCGTCACCGCAAGTGTCCAGCATGTGCCACAAGTTTTGCTTCTAATGATGTCAAGCCTGTTTACATTTGATAGGCAATTTGGCTGGTGGGATGAATTTTCCTTTTTTGCTTATTGATGAGGATTCGATTCTCAAATTCAGGCGTAGATTTGCCTGTGTTGACTAGAAGCTTTAGCCATGGATGCCCACAGGTTCAGGGCTATTGTCATGTCAGAGAATTGTTGAGAGAAGAAAGATGACAGATAGAGTGCTGCTCCTGTCTTGTCAACCTGTGCAAATTTAATCATCTTAGATTGAGTCTAGGTTGCCATTTTGCCAAGTTTCTTGTTGTCACTGTATTAATGATTTCTTGTTTCTTGGTATAACTCTTTAGAGCCACTGGAATCTTTCAATTTATTATTTGCAGATAGATGCTCAGAATCGATGAAACGCTATTTGCACAAGGCATAGGAGGTTGAGCAAACCAAACCCCATTTTGAGTGGCAAGTGATGTTCTGTGCCCTCTATAATAGCTTTGGGTCTTAGATGTCAGTTTTTCTCCATCCGCTTGAAAGAAGGAATGGAGTGTTTAACTGAATTTTTGGCTGTACAGGTTTTTTTAGTATATACATTAGATTTATCAGAAACATCAGCTTGTTGTGTCTTCTTTTTGTTTGTTCCCAGTGATAATTATAATAATACAGTTTGTTCAAAATGTACACTCAAATGTTAAATCATATATGTAAAGCTTTCTGAGCAGTTTTTTATCAATATGTTATATCTAATTTCAATGTTAAATAATACACGTATTAGTCTTTGAAAATTTGAAAATATTATGTTAATTATCCAAAGTAAAATGATAATATTACACATATTGAAAGGAATATTCTTCTGATTGATACTTTGTTAATTATCCGAAGTAAAATGATTTTTTTTTTTTTAAATATAAGTCATTTTAAGTATTTTAAAAGTTTTAAATTTTCAATTTTTTGACTTTACTCTTAATAATATTAGATATAATAAATCTTTTTACAAATTATTTTGATTTTGAAATAAATCTTTATTTGGTCAAAATATGATTGATTTTGTTATAATTTGAAAAAATTAAGTATTCTTCACTCTTGAATAAAAATTTTAAATAATTTATATTTTAAGATAAATGTAGTAAAATAAATATAAATTTCATATTATTTATTTATCTCCTTTTTGATTGAATTCCAATAGATTTTTTTTTTTCCTCAAAAAGCTATAGACAGTACTGATACATGAAAATGATAATTAAAGAATCCATTTCCTTGCGCCCAAAACCATCACACCCTCCATCTCTGCATGTGATTCGATGCCATGCATAAGCAGAAACGCCCATTTAAGAAATTAAGAAAAAAAGAAGAAAAGGAAAAGGAAAAGGGAACATTGGGTTCCTCTGTCCTTTTCCCAAAAATATTATCGTCCTTGTAATAGAAACACCCTGTTCTGTTCTGTTGTCTTCACCCGTTTTTATACCAAAATGTTCGTTTTTTCTTCTTTTCTTTTTCTTGAAAAATAATAACCCATTTCACAGATTAAATTGAGGTCCATTCAATGTTTTATTTATGTTGAGCCAAAGCAATTTTTTTTTCTCATAAAAATGAATTAATTCTTTCTTTTCTAATTGTAAAAAAAAAAGTAATAAGTATCTATATATACATATATGTCTATCGTTCAGCCTATCAAATCCTTTATAGTCTCAATAATGCAAATTCCTTAACGAGACAACTGGCTATTTGAGTATTATTGCTGTCCTTCGTACGTAAAAAAAAAAAAAAAAAAAAAAAAAAAATTCTCCACAGGGATTTTGTCTATTTTTCACTGCTCTTTCAAAATCATCATCTCTTTATACACTCAATTTGACTCCTAAATTAATTTTTTGATCAATTTCAAACATAAATGTTAAGTTTATAACTAATTTATTCTATTTCTGAAAAAAACAAAAAAGAAAAACCCAAAAATATAAAAATTGAAAACGGTTAATTTTTAATTTCCATGTTTCCATAAATAGCACCAGTGGTTATTAATTAATTTTCTTCTTTAATTACTTTTTATAGGAGAAAAAAAGAAAATAAAGAAACAAACACATGCATGAAAAGCATACAGGTATCTTACGATTTAGGACAAAGCAATCTCTTTCCAACTTAAAAGAAAAAAAAAAAAACTAAGTTGTATTCTTTATTCTTTAGTTCTTTCAAATTCTCCACTTGTAATTATTTCGTTAATGATCTTAGTTATAGTGTATTGTTGTCCCTCCTGTCCCATGTTTCCTTTTAATGTGATCGGACAACATGTTCTTGCAGACAAGGCTAATGGTGTAAAGCGAAGCCACCATAATTTATGTTTTTAATTAATAGTATCAGTGGTAGTAGTTAATTTAAGATTGTCCCAAGTGTTCAAGATATCGTCAAAGATCATTAACCTGTACTGTCATTTTGTGATTAAACTTTTCCAACAAGAATCACGTGGTGCAACTTCATTATCGATTTTATTTTTTTTAGGGTTTGTTCAACAGTATAATACTGTGATGCATTAATTAATTGTGTTGTCTTTATGAAGAGAACATATCATATCCTTACGGCCGTTGATATTAATTAGTATTTAATGCTTTTCCCTACGCAGAGGGGATGGCTCTAAAGTTGAAAGTTACGGTTCATACAGGCCAGAGCTCTGGGCATCATCTCCTATGCTGTATTCCGTGGTACAAATTGGAGATGGCTCCGATCGAGTTACTATAGAATCTGGGAACAGGACATTTATGTTTTTTCTTTTTGTCTGAAAATAACACATTCATGCTGCCATTGCCACTGTAATTTAATTTTATTTCAAAAACTGTATGTAAATTTCCCTCTTTTTTCTTTTCTTTCCAGTTTCCATTATCCCAAACAGAACCTTAGGTCTCTAACTGGCCCCCATATAGGGCTGCACCTAAAAAATAGTGATTAACTTCCACTTATTTACTATTTTAAAACAGTTACTCTACTGGATAGTTTGTTTCTATTTTTGGCCGTATGGTTCCTTCACGTGTTTCATTAGCTAACGTTGTTTTAGATTCTTGAGTTAGCTTTTCTTGCATTTGTCTCTTCTTACATCATTTTCTTCGACAGCTTGCATTATTACTGCAAATTATTGGCTTTCAAATCAACAAAAATTAGGCCAACCATGAGGTGTATGTAACTCTTGCTTTACTCGTCCAAGTTCTACTTATCACATTTTTAATTGTTTCACGTGAACTCCTTCATAGCTTTCATCTTTCTTACCTCATATATATATAAACCAAACCCTTACATATGAATATGGGAAAAGGGATCCAAATGTTTGGCCAATAAGTAGAGGGGACGTAACCAAAATTGATTGGAAATGGACAATGGTGGTGAGGTCAACAGTCACTAATGAGTCTAATGGCAAATAGGGCCCTTTGGTTTTCTTAAATTTATGAACTTTCATTAAAGACTACATAAAATAACTTTAGTTAGATGGTGTTGCCACCTTATTTTGGTACCTATTTACATGTCCACACATCTTGGGAATCTGCAACAACAAGTCATAATATTGTCAAAAATATATATTCCACCTACATGTAATACATTTTTACCAAGAAAGAAAAAAAGAAAAGAAGAGCATATATAGATAAAGAAAAAGATTAAAAGAAAAAGAAAAGAAAGAAAGCTTCCAATAATATCATTGCCATATGATGCAGTTCAACCTTTGAGTCTCTTTCCACCATAAATAATATATAGAAGAGTATCTAAACTTAACATGGTGGATTATTGCTTTAAAGTCAATTCCACTAAAGTTTCAATCTTTTTTAATGAAATTTTGGGTATCTTAAACCAGCTAGCAAGAATGTTTTTTTTTTCTTCAGGTCAATTTGCATTAATTAATCCCCACAAGAAACCCTCCTGCAAAGGGACAAGTTCAAAAGAAAAAGAAGAGAACAATTTGCTATATATATAAATCAAAAGCATACAGCTAAAGCGAACTGTCATTTTTTATTGTTTTCATATCTTACAGTGCAGTCAAATTTCCAGGCCCTTGTGTTGTTTCTAGAAGACAAAACAGGAATTTAATGTAATATTTTCTACAAATCGATCGATCCCAATTAGGATAAACATGAGACTCCCAACATGGAATTCTTTACTAAATTTGAAAGAACTTCAATTAAGCTATTTACTTTGGAGTTAAAAAATAAATTGAAATTCTCTAATAATACTCCCATATGTAAGGCTCCTCTAGCCGGAAACCGGTATCCGCTACACACAGATGCCATGAAGGAGAATATTGGCAAAACCCATTGCTCTTGAGATCAACACCGTCGATGAATAGATCAGGCAAGTCAAACAATGTACCGTCACATTCTTGTGTATTACTATTATCCATTGCAGAAGTCGTGTTTGTGTTTGATGGTATGAGCTGATAAGCTTCGGCTTGACGTTGAAACTGTGTTGTTTCGGAGAAAGCAGCCTTAGCAGCCGCAGCTTGAATATCTTTAGGAGATTTGGTGACAGGTCGAGGAAGTTCATGAACCAGTTCGGGGAAATTGAGGTAAGCAGAATTACCTTTGATGGCTAAAGCAGCTACATCGTGAGCACGAGCAGCCATTTCTGCAGTAGAGTAAGTACCGAGCCATATTCTTGATTTCTTTCTTGGCTCTCTAATTTCAGATACCCATTTGCCCCAACTTCGCATTCTTACCCCTCTATATGTTGGATGCTTATTATTATTGTCATTATTTTCATTATGACAACCAGTAGAAGTAGTCATCTTTTGCTTTTTCTTACTCTCATTGCCATTTTCCAGTTCTTGAAGATAAGCCTTTCTTGAGCCTTCATTAGAAGCTGAGGAGGAAGAAGATGATGAAGAAGAAGAAGAGGAGGCGGAGGAGATAAGGGAATTTTCTGGAGCATCAATTTCAAGGTTGATATGTTTGTCCATGAGAGGAAGCCTAAAGAGAAATGGCTGAGTGATTGGTGCATGAAATAGAGAGAGGAGCTAGGGATAGTAGCTTTTATGATTTCTTTTCTGCTTTTTTTTTTTTTCAGTTTATAAATTAATTAATTATTTAATTTGTTACTACCCAATGCCATGTGGCATTGAATAATTAATTATTTAACATCCATTTGGCCTATTCCTATTTCCTGTGTCAATTTGTACATCTTCTTCGTACAAATGACTAATCCTTCTCAACTTTTATATGTTTCTTTCTTTACTTGACCAATGGTAGGCCATCTGTGCTTGCTAGCTACCCTCTTAAATTCATGTTCCTGCATGGATTTCTCATGAGAATTTGAACTCTTTAAAATCAAAATGTAGATTTTATAGCCTTTTTTTTTTTATTGAATATACAAGAGAGGAAATTGGATTTTTTTTTATATATATATGCCCAGAAAATTATGTAAATAAACAGTTTTCAACTTAATTTGTTGATACGTCCTATTCAACTTGACTCAATATATTATTTTTGTTACAAAGTGCAATGTGTGCATATATAGAATACATTTCTCAATTAAAATAAGGGTGATTGAACATCACACGTACATTTTCAATTTTAGGAATTGATTAATAAAATTTAAAAAGACCAATTGAAATGTGACCTTTGCCCTTTATTTTGAAGGCAATAATAGAAGAGAGCATAGGAAAAAAGAAGGAATTTGAGGCTAGTGAGAACAAGTGGGTGGTTGTATGGGAAGAGAAGAAGAAGAAGACAATCGATGCAACGCATAAACACATGTATTGATAGTGACATATCATATTAATTTTCCTAAATTGATAATCACCAGATCATATTTGCTTAATTTTTTTGTTGAAATATTACCACAACCCTATGATTTTAATAACACAGATCACTATCTTACACATGGCTCACGTGGCCAGTGTTTCCATTGCCAGATTTTCTAACCGATGCTCGATGGGTCAACCGTGCAAGCTATTCTTCTTCTTCTTCTTCTTTCGTTTTATTTTTCAGTTTCTTTCTATGTTTTTATCTCTGCTGTTCGATTTTACAACCTGTGTCCTGATTTATAATATTGGCCTGTTGGGTTTAATGTTTCACTCCAAAACTTGCACTTCTTTTTTTTTTAACTTACATGTCAAACTTTTTCGAACCCAACAATTGTATTTCTTGGCCGTCCTGTGTTCTTGGAACTATTTCATGGCGGTGATATAAAATGACATAATCAAGAGGTCGGTTAAGGTTTGTATACAAATCGAAAGTAATTACCATTTATTTCAAAAATAAGCATAATAATTTTATTATTCATTAAAATATTCAAAATGACAACACAAATTATTTCCATTTTTGTTGATGGATCCCTATGCGCAGTGACTTGGATCATTTTAGGACGTGTAGCGGTTAACTACGAAAATCCAAAAATCTGAGTGAGTGAACCTGATTTCTTGTCTCCTTGTTACCAAATCAACAGAAGCTTTCTGTGTTGTCCTAAAACTTTTAGATATCCTCCTTCCTTCCTTCCTTCACTCATTAAGTATTTTTTCCATTTACGAACACCGGACCGGCCCAGAATTGGCAAATAGTTTGACCTATACTAGGTAGAGATGGGATTTGGGTTAATTCGTTCCAGTCCAGAGGTGGAAGCAATAATTGCTCTTTCCGACCATTAATTAAGGATCTGAATGAATTTGCTCAATCCAGGAAAAACAATTACAAGAATCTCCAACTCATTCGCCTCTGTTAACTTGGAAGGATAGGACATAAAAATTTAGATTATTCAATTTTGTAGAATTTATTTAGAAATATTTGAAATTTGGTTTTTTCGGTGCAAATATCAAAATTTAAATTTATAAAAAAAAAAAAAAGTTGCTGATAAATATTCATATGCGTATGTATAAGCTTTTCAAACTCTTTCATGGCAATATCTCAGCTCTGATTATTCTCCTGTGAAAAGTAGGATATATCATTGTCCAAAAATGTTATTGGAGAAGGAAGCTTTTTAAAGACAACGACAAAAACACAGATGCAGAGATTAAATAAGGAGGAAACTAGAAACTAACCAAACCATACCCCACTAATTGAATAATCATATATATCGATTAAACCGTAGGAAGGAAAGCCTGGCTGCAATTTATTTATCTGTCACCAATTTAACTGTTTCTATTGCTCTGTCTCAATCCTTACTCCTGTACGTACCTGTAGCTGTTTAGCCTGTAGTTTCACTTTCAGCTATAAACGCCTGCTGGACACAATTTATTACGTAGGTGTTGTGCAGAATAAAGATTATGAAATTCATGCTTTATTTCTTGAGTTAATTTAAAAAAAAAAAAAAAAAAAGAAAAAGAAAAAAGATCTTTGAGCTAAAATTCATTTCTTTTTTTTAATTATTATAATTATATATGTTATTATTTGTTGTTCATTTTAATTTTTTTAATTATATATTTAATTACTAAATTTATAAATAAGATAAAAGAAAATATTAAAGAACAGAAAATAAAGAAGACGAAGTGGTTTCTATGTGGCTGCTTTCGTGTCAACCAATCATACACATACTATATGTGTTAAATCACCGCCAAAAACGTTGTTCGGTATCCTCACGTTCAGTGCTCCCATGGCCACTAGGTTTCTTATTTTCTTTCTTGTGTCGTTCTGCGCAGCGACATTCTAGAACCCAGATACGAGAATTCATAAACACTATTCAGTGTAAACCAGCTTTGAGCTTGAGAAAGAATGCGTGCAATGTTTTCCAAGCCACACAAGGACGCGCCCAGTGAATTCATATCCACAGATCAAATAAGACTTCCAATCATTTCAGATGACCAAACGCAGTAGAACCCATAAAACAAATAAAACTAAACAAATACCGCTTAATTCAACTCTCAAAAGCTTGTAACAACTGGAGATAACTAGCACAAAACATAGCTACGTATGGCATGACCACGTACGTGGTGTATATGTATACGTATGTAAAAGAATATAATAACTAGTAAGGTTATATGCTAATTCTGTTCTTGGAAATTGGCTGCTCTAGCTATACCATTTGAAACAAAAAGGCAGCCTTCGGATTACTGCTGCGCACATTGCACACCTGGCATTGATGGCTCATCATCTTCATCATACGCCTCATAACGCTGCTGATGTTGCTGCCTCATCCTCCTCTTCTCTTCTTCCACCATGTTGACATCATGCAAAATGGTCTCCTCACATTCATCAAGCTCCATCTGAGACAAGTGCTTGCTTGACTTTGGGGAAAGTATGGTCTCTACAGTACGGCACTGTTCAGGGGAGAGAACCCCAGACTCGGGGAATTCCACATTAAAATGGATATAAAGCTTGCCTCTCATGAAGGGCCTGCCATGTTGAGGCATCCCCTCATCATTGATTGCTTTGTATTGACCTGAATTCAAACAATTAAATTAAGACACCAGGAACAGAATCTTAATGGTCAAAAATGAAATTAAGGGAGCACTTGAATTCCACCAAGCAGTACCAGGTTTTATGATCTCGCCAGGATTTGATTTGATCAGAAGTTGCCTACCGTCAAGATGAGTCAGGACAAAGTGAAATCCACAAAGAGCCTCTGTTAAAGAAAGGGTATGCTCCACAACAAGATCATCATGCCTCCGCTCAAACTTGGAGTGATCTTTCAGTTGCAATACAAAAACAATGTCTCCAGTAATAGCATCGGGCTACAAAAGGCAGAAAGAAACACATAAGATTCTTCAAGTCATTAATTAATTAATTAATTAAAAGTACAACCAGATCCCTCCGATGTTGCAGAGGAAGAACAAAGAACTATTAATTTCAAACAAACAGTTCAATGTGCCAAAATTACACTAACATGTTCTCAACACTAAAGTTGGCTCTGGAGGGAAAATATAAAAAATCTAAACTACATATTTGTAATCAAATGAACATCTAAAACCAAATTCTGCAACTATAAAACTATTCCTAACCCGTGTCATTTTAATTCCTTGTTTCACACTTTAGGTGTTGCATTGCATTCAACATTTGAACATACAATTTAAGAATTACCATTTGAGACAAACAATTTTATTCGACCAATCTGATAAAGAAAAGCAAAACTAAACCCAATTCAGATGCCAAATTAACTTACAGCTTCATCAGCCTGACCATCAAAAACTATTTTCTGGCCATGTTGCATACCCTTCTCAACATGCACCTCCAGCACCTTCTTCTCTTGAGTTATCTTACTTCCCTTGCATTGTGGGCATTTATCCTTTTCACTGATCATCTCACCTGCACAAAAAAACAAGCACAACTCAGGAAAATAGAGCCAAAATGAATAAAGAGAAATAAATCTGTTCCATTCAAATACCTGAGCCTCTGCATTCAGGGCAGATATGTTGCATCTGTTGAATCATGCCTGGTGCAAACTGCCGAGTTGTAATTTTTATTCCTGAACCTTTGCATCCATAACACGTCCCAGAAGCTCCACTCTTTGAACCCTTCCTAAGACATTTATGAAGCATAAAAGAAACAGATATCAGAAATTCTGTGTTAGCTGTTAGAAAAAAACACTGCAAATCTCATCAGACGAAAACTTAACCAACAATTTCATATCAACATCGCAATGGTGAGTTTTCAGCTGATTACATCTTTGTAAATCAAAATGGCACACTTGTCCTACCCAAAACTAATGGAATCAAAATGTAACCTAAAGAACCAAGTTAAGATAAGATCATACCCTCTACATTTGCGACACAAAATATTTCGAGAAAGAGAGAGTTTCTTGGTTGCTCCATTGTACAATTCCTCCAAGGAAACCTTCAAAGTATGCACTACGTCTTCACCTCGTCTCTGCCTTCTTCCTCTTGAGCTGCCACCTCCTGAAAGATTCAGACAATTATAACTTTCCTATCTAACAGAACAAAATAGATAAAATTAAGGAGGCAATAGAGACAAGAAGAAGAAGGAACAGTAAGCCAATCTTTACCACCAAAAGCTCCTCCACCAAAAATCGATTCAAATATATCAAACGGGTTCTGAACACCACCACCTCCACCTCCCATTCCGTCTTTAAGTGCATCTTCACCATATTGGTCGTAGATTTCTCTTTTCTCCGGATCACCAAGAACGTCATATGCATGAGACAACTCCTTGAACTGAGAAAAGACCAGCAAATGAATGTAAGTAAATAGAGAATAATCACATAATATTATGTCAAACAATATTTTCAGATTTTTATTCTGGTAAAAATTGCTTCTCGCAATTGGCATAAAAAGCTAACAATAACAAACTAGCAAATAACTAGTCCAAAAAGATTCATAGCATGCAACTACAACGTAGTAATCGAGAATCTACCTTCTCAGGATCTCCACCTTTGTCAGGATGATTCTTTATGGCAGCTTTTTTATAAGCCTTCTTCACTTCTTCTTGAGTTGCATTCTTTGAGACACCAAGAATTTCATAATACTTAGTGTCACCACTTCGTCTTCCACCATAACCAAACATGGTTAAGTCAGGTTAATGCCTCTGGCACAGACGTAGAAAGTTGGATCGGCAAATTGAACAAAAATCAGCAAAAGTTGATACACAGCTTGCAAACTCCTTTCTAGCATCATAAATTGACATTTAACAATAGAAGCAGAAAAACTCAAAAGAAAGAGCAAACAGATTAAAGCATTTGAAGCGGTAAACCGCACACATAAAAGCAGAGTGAAAACCCCTCAGTTTTGAGTGAAAATTGCAATTTCGGGAATAAGATGGTTCTGAGAAAACCTCCAAATAGGTAAGTTCTCCAAGCAATCAAGTCATGTTTAGCTTATTTTGCCTTTTCTCATGCAATCAAGATCTGTGGGTCTGTGGGCAATATTATTACAGAAAACGAGCGCCTTTTTGCATCTCAGTAACACGGGAAACGCAATTTAAAGTAGAACCTGTTCTCTTTTTTTTTTTTTTTTTGCCCATGACGAGTGAGCATACCAAATATACATCCATACTTAATGGGCAGAAAGGACAATACCAAATTCAATAAAAGAACCAAACTTTCAAAAAGCATAACCAAGTAAGCTTATGGCATAAAACGAAAAGTTATACGAAAAATCAAATAGACAACCAATCAGACAATAGAAACCCTTAATCACATATCTTTAGAAGAATCAGAAACAGAAACAGAAACATCCATTAAAAGGTCCGAAACCAAAACAACGCAACTGATCTTTACACAAGCGAGCTAAATATGCAAACAACAGAAACAGTACCGAATCGGAGACTGTACTATCTATAGTAATAATTAAAAGAATCGAAGTCAATTTATGGAATCTCATTGAACTAAATCACAAGAAGATTTATCCATATAATATATAAGGAATAAAGGTACCAAAAAAATAATTACTTGCTAAATAAAGTAGAAAAGAGCGCGACAAACACGACAAGATAAAATTTTCACACAGCGAGAGAAACCTAAAAGGAAGGTTGGAGTTCTGATTTCAGTTTGGAGTTTGCAGTTTGCAGTTTGCACAGAGAGACACAGCGCGCGAAAGAGGAAATTGTGTACAGTATCCCGAATATCTCCTCACAAAGCTCGAAACTGTTTTACCCTCACGTTAAGGATCTTGATTTATATGCGATTGGGAGTTGATATCGCCAGATTTCTTTTTATTAATTCCATTCTACTATAAGCCGCCTTAGTATTTTGGAAATAGCAACTCCTACTGTGGAAAGGGAATTGTGGCACGCGTACCAAGGAATGGTTAAATTGGCGAGTGATCTTAGCCGTCCAGTGTAGAAAAATTGGACGGTTGATATGGGGCAGCCAAGTTAAGGGCCAAGTAGAGACTGGGGGTGTGTACTCAGAGTCGATGGCTTGAGAAATAGTAAGGTGGTCTATCTGGTCTTCTCTCATGCTTTCCAGTTTCGACAGTTGTTCCTAGGGCCCACTGGCCACTAAGCATTGGCGCTCGCATACGGTTTAAAACGACCCTGTCGTCCGTCTTCTGCCGTCTCAAATCTTGAAATAAACAGCTAATTAGAATCTGGACGTTTCACATTTTTATATTAGGATAGCAAAAAATTAAAACAAATTAAGTTAAAATTACGATTTGACCACATTAAATTATTTATTTTCTTAATTTATATAAAAAAACAAATCATATCTATTTTTGTAGGACAAAAGGAGCCAAAAAGTTTAATTAATTAATGTAATTCTAACTTGTGTAAATAATTCATAGCATCCAATTATCTAGAAAGTATTTTCTTCGGATGTTTATATTCAAAATTTATGTATTTTTTTAGCATCTTTTATTCCTCCAAAATTACAATTAATTTAAAAATAATATATATAAAGACACATTATATATTAAATGGAGGATATATATATACAACTTAATAAATAATTTGTAATTTAATTGCCATTATTTTTAAATTTTTTTCTCCTTAAAAACGACATTATTGAATTTAGTTAAAGATAAAAATACGGATGTATGTGTCTCTCTCGTGTGCATGTAGTTAAGGATAATTAAGTTGCATGAACAAAAACTAATTCACAGACGGCATATAGTTTTCAAACTTAGCAAATTTCCCACCATTGCATGTAGCATATGGGTTTTGCTTTCTTTGTTAAGTTGTTTATGAACCATTGCGATCCTTCACTCTTCCTTATCGAATGATTTTTCCTTGTAAATTTGTTTATGAACCATTGCAATCCTTCGCTCTCTAATGTATATATAGACTTTAAATTCCTTGTCTAATTACACAGATCAACACACACAGCTTTCATCGCCCACAGAATCACAGATTTTTTCTAAACACTATACAGTTAAAGTCTCTTCGATGGAAACATTCAAAGCTTTAATAATTCCCCAAGCAAATGCCGCAAGGTCTCTATTTGACCGCATGATAGGTATGGACAGAGGAGTCGAAGAGTCTTCAAAAGTCATAGCCTTTTGGATTTGGCTAGAGTCACGAGGTTTTCCAGGTATCATCACAGAGCTCTCTTCTCGTGACGATAAATTCTTGGATTTTATCATTGACGAGGCCAATACTGTTTTGACATCTCTAAAAACGAATTCCTTTCCACCAAATCTATTGCGTGTCACTACTACAACCTTAGCAGGACGATGGTTCTTGTCTCCTAGCGTCATTCTCGCCGATAGAGAAAAGGTGTTGGAGAGTATCTTGGAAATCTGTAATAAGCTCTTTGAGGACATACTGAATGAGAGAGGCATTGTCATTGATATCGAACAACAGACTAAAAATAAGGAGATAACTAAATACAGTAACAGTAAAGCTAGTGCACCACTAAAATCACCATTAGCATTATTTGAATCCAAGTTGAACCCTTTTGCTAAAGAATGGAATCCTACATTAGAGAAAGCACCCGAAGAAGATCGATGCTTGTTCTTAACTTTTTCAAATGGATATCCTCTCTCTGAATTTCAAATCACCAACTTTTTTACCCAGTAAGTATATATTCTTGGAAGTAATTCCGCTGTTTGATTAATTCCCAACTACTACGTTGTTGTAAATGTGAACATCCGTGCAGGAAATATGGGCCGTGCGTAGAAAGGGTATACGTGCATTGGCCAAATCCAAAGAATGGAAAAAAGACACATCCTTTGTTTGGAAAGGTTATTTTCAGGGCGTCTTATATACCCATTTTGATTTTAAACGGACAAAATGAAGTGAAGTTCTGGGTTGATGCAAAACCTCTCTGGTGCAAGAGATTTGATCCAGAGAAGAAGAACCGCAGGAATCCTTGATCCCTTTTTTTTCCCTGCAAGTGTACTGATACACGGCGCGAATCGCACGAGTGTATCGGGCTTTGTTTAATCAAATGGTGGGCCATTGTTGTCGGTATTAGTAAACTTTTGTACAATGTCTTGTGGGGGTGTTTGACTGAAATTATTAAAAATTTGGAAGGGCAAAGGCGATAGTTTAGATAATTTTATTCCAAAAAACTAAAATTTAATTATTGCTCTTCATAGCCTAATATTGATTGGTTTAACAAACGTTAATATCTCCTGATGCATTATAATTTTAGAAGTTGAATAAATTAATTGCATATTATATTTAATTTACCTCTAGTATTTAATATATTAATTAATTCTACAATAGAAAACATTAATTTTTAATTTTATATAACAATAATGTTTTTATTCTTATAGTTATAAAATAATACTTCAAAAGTACAATAATCATTATAAAATCATCAATATCATTGAATCAAACTATTCAATTTATTCATCTAACGCCTTATAAATAAATTGTCAAAAATTTTAAATTTAATATGGAAATTCATTATACTCTAAGAAGTATAATCTAACACGAGGAATTAATATCTACATAATATTAGTCATTGGATAGGTATGTAGAGCTTAGCTCATTAAAAGGCACATGAGTATTAACAATTATTTCGTAATTTACGTGAAAAAATATAAATTTTCAAATATGACAATGAAATTAGTATAAAAAATTTTAGTAAATGAGAAACAGGCAATGATTATTGCAATTTAATTGAAATATTTTTTTATAAGGAATCCTCCTTCCTTATATGTTTTAATTGGGCTTCCTAATTAAATTTTTTGAATTTGTCATTGGGTGTAACCATGAAGTCCATGGACGAGCAGATATTATACTTTACTATAAATATATCTGTTTGAAATTTGAATTAGAGAAAGCAACTAATCCTGTATTTGAATATGTATTGTTGATGAAATCATATATAGGTATTAAGTAAGATTATGGATAGAAATGACAAATTTGATCCAATTTTAATGGTTCAAATAGTGAATAAATATATTTGAGATAATTCGAGGTTTAAGTTCAAATACTTGATATCCACTATTTATCACCCATTAATTAATGTTTCAAAATTTTTAAAATAATTATTTTTAAAAGGAAAGTATATATATATACACCTTTTTAATTATAATTAATGCAATAATTATATTTAATATATATTATATTTTTGTTATGTCAAAATAATAATTTTATAAATTTTACTCCTTTCTATTTTAGAAAAAAATATATTGTTAATGTTAAAAAACTATTTAAACAAATTCAAATATTTAAATGAATAATTATAATCGAATTTAAACGTTAAAGATGAATTTCTAAATGAATTTGAAATAAATTATGATGTTTAATTTATAATCGGATTCGAGTCGGACGGATTTAAATACCTAATTTATAATTAAGCTTATATTCAAATTATGCATTTTAATTAAGCGGATATCGGATTCGTTGCCATCTTTAATTACTGATTGAATGTAGGAGAGGAGAAGGTTGAAGAGCAACCCAAGAATGGCTTAGATGCAGGGACGGTGGCTTGAGGTCAATGAAGCCTTCTCTTGTACAGTGGTCTGGGGTTTTTTTAGCCCTCACTTCAGAAATACTCTCTTTTTTCATCCTTGAAATCACCTAAGTAACCTTTTACACCCTTTTCTACTTTTTTTTTTTATTATCCTTGAAATTACTTAAGTAACCTTTCCCATATGTAGCGCTCTTTTCATCTGTACCGTATTTATTGACTTGCTTGTGGGCCCTATGCTGTACTCTATTACAACATATTACTGTCGCATGTACTTGCGATTCGAGCTGTCTATAATTTTCCATATATATATATATATATTGTTTTTGTTGCAATTGAAAAGAGCGATTGGGCCAAAAGGCCCATTGATCTTAAGTTGTTCAAATGTCTTTGTTTATGGGCAATGCCATTTTGTATAATCCAAAGAAACAAAAAAATAAAATTTTGGAAACCGACGACTATAATAAGATAATGCTAGACCCGGTCCAAGTCAATCTTAACGTAAAAAATTGAAAAACCCAATTCTTCCTCCATGTGTATCTCTTACGGTCGTCAAATCCACGTCCATATACATCCAAGCATCTGCTTGTTGAGTTGACCCGTTGATTTAAATTTTTTCAGAAATATTAATTCCAATTATCCATATATAACATTTTAATTAATTTATTATTAAGCGTGGACTTTTTGATATTCAAATTAATGCAATAAAAATTAAAATTACTCAACACCTTTATTTTTTTTTATTTAATAAATTTTTAATTTTCTTATACGATGAACTTACTGAACTAAAATTTATATAGATGATCTTTCATTAAAAAAAAAAAAAAAAAAGAGAGAGAAGGAAAAAAAGCTGATAAACATTTTCCGAGAAAGGAGAAAAATATTACAAAAATGGAAGTCATGTTACGCTGCCTTCGTTTCCTTGGAAGTTGCAATAACTCGTCCAAGTATAAACTATAAACTAACCACCGCCTTCGTTCAAAAATATTATATATATATATATATATATCTTCTTCCTTCGCGTCTGCATCGTTGGTTCTCTACCTATACCAAAGCTATGGGCTACTCCGCCGCAGAGATCACTAGCGGATCAAGACATGAATTCTACCAAAACATCATCGTAATGAGGCACGGAGATCGCATCGACAACTTTGACCCGCTTTGGGTTTCCACGGCCGCTAGGCCCTGGGATCCACCCCTAGTAGAAGGTGGTCGAGTCAGGGCATTCTCCACTGGCAACTACCTCAAATCCCATATCGGCTTTCCAATCCACCGCGTCTTTGTTTCTCCCTTCCTCCGCTGCATTCAGACAGCCTCCGAGGTTGTCTCGGCGCTCTGCGCCGTCAACGACAACTCTGACGTCACCACCGGAGATGGAATTGCTATCGATCCCTCCAAAGTCAAGGTTAGATCACTTGAGCTATCAGTAATTGCATATCAATCGACACATTGCATTTTAACAATACTCTGCTAATCGGGTTAAAAGATAATTGAGAAAAAATTATACAATTTTCAGGTTTCTATTGAGTACGGATTATGTGAGATGATGAACTCGCAAGCCATTAGACATGATTCTGCACCCAAAGATGGGAATTTTGGTTTCATCACTTCTGAGCTTGAAGCCCTGCTGCCTGCTGGGACAGTCGATCACACTGCAAAACCAGTGTATGAAAAGGTGTATATTCTCCCACAAAAAAAAAAAAAAAAAAAAAAAAGCATTTTTATTCGTAGAACAGAATCTTGAATGTTTAGATGTAAGA
Organism: Jatropha podagrica; assembly: GCA_947857235.1. Classification (NCBI taxonomy): domain Eukaryota; kingdom Viridiplantae; phylum Streptophyta; class Magnoliopsida; order Malpighiales; family Euphorbiaceae; genus Jatropha; species Jatropha podagrica. The sequence goes on from CANUEP010095679.1 coordinate 70,903, forward strand.
ACTTAAGGTGGCAGAAGTATTACCGGTAAATTGGTAATCTATGATATGATGGGGACAAAAAAAAAATAAATTTGGGTACAAACTTTTTCTAAATGCTTTCAATTTAGGGAGGCCGAGGCCACGACCACAGGTCTTGGTCCCCCTCCCTCGACCACTGTAGTTGACATTTTTTCTCTCGCTCTCTTTTTTTCCATTTTTACTTCAATCTAGTTGCCGCAATGGGAAGAAACAGTAACAGAAACAAGGGCCAGATATGAACACGTTTTTAAAGCGCTTGCAGATAATTACCCATCCGAGAACCTGCTGCTTGTCACTCATGGTAAGCTTCATTTCTCGTTCCAATCTAATTTCCTTTTAAGATCTTGTTTCTTTGTCTTATTTTTATTTTATTGCAAATTTAGGGGAAGGAGTTGGAGTTTCGGTTTCTGCATTCATGAAAGACGTAACAGTGTATGAAGTAGAGTACTGTGCATATTCAGTATTAAGAAGGCCAATTTTCAAGAAAGATCAATCCTTTACAACTGGAGAATTTGAAGTTCTTACTAAGAGTGGCATCCAAGTGCTTACTAAGAGTTGAACATTGACTTGACCATAGCAAATTCTGCCTATTATTACTGTTGTTCTATTTCTTAATTCACAGCTTGTAAGAATTCCCTCCCTTTGGTCTTTGGTAATAACTGAACATTGTTCTGAAATATTTGAATAAACTATCAGATGAACATAATATATCCTACAACAATTTCATCATAGAATGAATAAACGTACACAATATAACATATAGTGGGCGCTAGGGTTAGTGAAAAGAATAGTAGTGACAACAACATGAACGACATTAGTTAAAAGTTCCATTTCTTCAAACAAATTGCTAAGGGCTTGGAAGTGGTTCAATGTTGTCGAACATGTCTGTCGGGAAGTCATCGAAGAAAGTATCAGGAGTCACAGGATTCCTTACTTCCCTTCCACCATTCATGCAACTTGAAACCGGATAAAAAAATGGCGGGCCAAGCGAAAGTTGTGCACCGATTTCAGGAACATCTTCTGCTCCAAACACATTGAAAAGATAAGGATCTCCAAGTCTGGCCAACAATTCCTGGCTTTCTGGTGAGAATGTAAGCTCTGGCTGTTGTTGCTGTTGATGTGAGATTTCAGGGAAGGGAATTTGCATTTGGGCTTCAATGTCAATCAAATTTGCATCAGAGTCAGGCAACCCAGCCTTAATAGCTTCTGCTTGAAATGGATATGGCAATGGCAAGACACTGACAGGTTCAGGGGCTTCCATATAGCCTGACGAGCACGACTGCGCCTTTGTGGATGATTCTTCCTCTATTGAATAACTCATCATTGGACCCTTACCATATGGGAAATGTTAAAAAACACAAGATTTAAATTATCAAATTTTCATAAATCGCAAAATTGAGGATCATGGTTCTTTTCCTTTATGTAGTAGGAAATCAGGAAATTCCTTTAACTTATTTCCAATGCAAACAGGAAGTTTCTTCAAAATTTTCGTCGAGTCAATTGATCAAATGCTTTCTATAGTTCACCAAAAAGCAGAGGAAGACGAAAAAAATATGATTAACCATAATTAGAATCGAGAAAAGATCTTACCTGCAGATTAGGAACATCATGAAAAACAGAAACTTCCTTTCTAGGCTTCCGTGGCTTAGTGTTAGAGGAGGAAGGAGTGGCTGAAGTCTGCAGAATCCTTGCAAGCCTCTTCTGTCTGCTACTCCAGAAGTTCTTGACATCATTATCAGTTCTTCCAGGCAAATAAGTCGCTATTTTAGCCCATTTATTTCCAAATTGTGCCTGCAACTCTATCACTACCCTCTCTTCCTCTACTGAAAACTTGCATCCACTACACACAAAATCAAAATCAACACATGCATTATAAAATTTGTTGGAGATTACTCCATGATTAAAAATATTTTATCCATAAATTGTTTGAGTCGATACAGAGTCGCCAAGCAATTAGTTACTTCTTTAAATTAGGTCTAAGTTTGTTGACCCAACGGAGACGACAAGACTTGCCGGTTCGCTGCAAAAGGCCTTTGGATCGAATGGAGCTCCAATCGCGAGGGCCATATTTCTTGACATGGTTTATTAGAACTTCATCTTCCTCTGCTTTCCATGGCCCTTTCCTTATCTCGTCTCGTTTTGCTTCCATTTTCTGAAGATAAAAGAGACATTCACTTCTTCAATTTCTATTCTGAACTTGTTTTCTGTGCTTTTCCTTTTTGATTTTTTGGCAACTGACGGTTAAGGCGGTTACTTCCACTACCCTCCACCATACGCCCACTTTCCCAATTTTTTCTCTGGTTCAAATTTCCTATGAAATTACTCTCGTGTCCTTTTATCTTTTCAACCCTGGGCCCGAAATTTGGATTTGTGTTTGGGCCCAACCAAAACATAATTGTTGCTCATCGTTTTCTCATTTTATGCCCCAAACTAATATGGGCTTGGACAGCATTGCAAAATCCAACGACTCCATTTCTCGATAAATAGAAGCCTCGTCTCAATTGAAACGCAATGAACAGAAATGAAGCTAAAATAATTTTCTTAATCCCATACCATAAAATGTTTCCAGCATCTACAATTATTACCCTGGATAATTAATTATTTGTTGCAAATAAAAAATGGCCATGACTAATCCAAATTCTTCAGAGATATGTCAAATTATCTACCCAAGTAAATAATCAGCTAATGTCAAAGAGACTGTACACTTGAAAAGGGATCCTAAAACAGCAAAATTTCACCTACCAGTAGCATACCAGCATCTCCATGGCCTCTATCACACTCTGCTTGCTATAAAGGGGCATTTGCAGTGCCTTCAGGAACAATACCATTCATAGCATGGCTGATATCAGTTTTTCCATTTGCAGTATCTGTTTGATCTGTATGACTAATCAAAGACAATTTATCGCATAGAGATGGTTTCTCATGAGAATTGGTTTCTTGAGTTGTAACCTCCACATGATGCTGTTTGCCACAGTTACCTGATGTTGATGAGCAATGTAACTGCGGTTCTGACTCTATCATTCTTCCAACTGAACTTGGATCAGGATTAGGTGTCTCCTTATCATCCAACCTGTTTAATGAGGAAGCATTGTCAGTAGGATAATGGTTCTCAGTATTGCTCCCATTGTCACTTTCTGGTTCTGTCACTGTATTTTCTACGGCTCCTGATGTTGCAACCATGCCAATCACTTGTGGCTCAACAGCATTGGCTAAAATTACTGGGGCCTTGTCAGATGTATTATCTGCATCTGCTCTGTTGGTAATTACAAGTGGCTCAGAACCATTGTTGCAAACATCATTACACTTGGTGGCACATTTCCTCATAAAATCCACCGGTGATGGAGGAATATCAATAGATGGTAGTTCGGTATATGCTACACTATCATTTTCAAGTTCAATTTGATCAGTCAAATCATCATCTTTCAAAGTAGGGCTTTTGCTTATGGTGGGATCTGCCTCCCTAATAGTATCATCTCTGCTCTCCATGAAGACATCATTAATTACAAACTCATCAACAGGAATACAGTTAGATGATTGGTCAACATCCATCTCAGCACAAGTAGTTTTTTCTCCAATAGTCTGACCAGAATCACCTGCAACACCTCCACCAGATACCTCATGTCTGTCGCCACAAACATATCCGTTATGGAATGATACATCTTCGTCCATCAAATGCCTCCCATTTGCTAATCCTCTATTATGATTTGCAGAATCAGCGTCACCTGTCTGCTGCTCAAGAATTTCCACAGCTCGTTCCTGAATTGGATATGCAGTACTATTGCTGCTATTCGAAACAGCCATTGCACCTAATTGCTTCTGTACAGCAACTGCAAGAGAAACAGCATGATCGCGAATAAGAGAATCATGGGGTGGGCAATGCAGCATGTCAATCAAGGCCTGGTTGTACTGAGATACACTAATAGACGGCTTCCTATACCCTTTGTTGCTGGACATTCTTATAGCTTTGAAGACATGCTCACACAGGTTACCCATTTCTGCCCAACTGCAATCACAAAGAGCAAAATCTGATCTAGGGTTCGAAACAACATGAAACCTATCTCGATCAAGCTGGTCAGCAACTCTTGCACATCTACCTTCCATGACAACATCAAGATCTGGAATCTTCAATGCTTTCCGCCAAGCTGTTAAACCACTGTCCCACTCATCTTTCCAGTATCTTGCAAATTCATCCTTCGCTGAGTACTCATCAAGCCAGAAGTATGAATGCACCTTGGTACCCAACTTATCAACTAACCAATCAGCACGCTGATAAACACTGGGATCCTTCTCATTCAGTAACCTCACCTTTAATTGATTGTGGTAAAGTTCCATTGCTGCAGAAGTCTCCTGGCTGGCCAATGGAAGATTTTTCAATGAATGTGTCCAAATCCCTGGTACAAAATAAGATTTTTAATTTTCTAAAAACAGAATCATAATAAAATATCCCACTATTTCCGAGTCATACTAGCCATGTTTCAATAAAATGCATGCAATTCAATTGATCTTCAATTAAATCCAAGTAGCTATATACACATGTGTCTACGTGTGAGTTTTTCGTTTTTCTCGCCACCCAAAACATAGGTTTGACAATGGCATTTAATGATAGTAAAGAAAGAAAGAATGCTTGCACTTCATTTAAGAAGACAATTAGTTATATAAAATAAGAAAATGTAACCAACCTAGTCTAGGATACCAGACTGCTTTGAAATAATCCATGAAATCAGAGCAATCAACAAAATCTTCCATGAAAACGTCAAATAAATCCACAGATCCAGGGCCTCTGCAAATATCATCTACTGCCTCTCCAAGCCGTTTCCATATCTGGGCACGCATCTGTATTTCTAAGCATCGTCTTACTAAATTTTTATGCCATGCATGCCGGACCCGCCAAAATGATATCAATACAGAGCACTGAAAGACATCCCTGAGAACAAGGAAGTGAAAATACATAGTACCTAAATTTGGCAAGTAATATCCACATTAAAACTAAAAAGGAACCTTTTATACCATAAATTATCATCCAAAGTCTTGTAGCAACAATATAATGTCCCTACCCTCATCAATATTAACCACTCAAAGCCACATTGAATCAAATTGAAATTTTAAAATAGTCCCCCAATCTGATCCAGCTGTTCACATTAACTATTCAATATCAATCAAAATGCAAAAAATTTAAATGTTAACCATTGCATTGCCTAGAAAGATACAAAAGATGCCTCAGGTAGATAATCTGTAAGAATACCCTTGTTCAGCAGTACTCATAAGAATCAGGGTTGTGGGTAGTGCCTAGATATCAATTGGGGATTGCAATTCCCAAATGTCAATAATTGATAAAGTGGTTAAAAGAAAAAAAAAAGAATCGGAACACTAAAATCTATAAGCAGGTTAATCTTAGCCACATGTGCTCATCATTGCTAGTAGCAAGAACCTCAGGACATTTTTTCCATTGAACAACTACAGAACATCCAAGACACATTAACTCATCTATGCTCATATAATATACAAAATACAAAATGAAAAATAAAATATAAAAGGCCAGCTGTCTACCTAATATTGAGGATGTCGGTTGAAGGATCATCCACTATGAACCCAGCCAACTTAAATGTAGGATCTTTTGTACAAACCCTATTGTAAAGTGCCCTCATCCATTTATGTGCATCTGCAGTAGCAAATCTTGGTGTTATTATCCAAGCTACTGGAATGGCCTTCTTGTCTGAGTTGAACACGACTAGGCTGTGAACAGGATACTAAGTAGACAGAAAGCAAGTAGTTAGCATCCAAAATATTTAAAAGCCATCTAGGCACTGAGAGTGACATTTAGCTGGATTAAGATTATATTAAAAGAAAAAAAATAACAAACCTTCAATTTGTTTGTTCCAAACCTTGAATCAGAAGCCAGAAGACTGCAATTGCCAAAACGGATCATCTGTTGCAGCTGCCACTCTGTTTGAATACCCAATGTCAAAGGATCTGAATCAGAAAAATCCTCATAAAAGAATACATTATTCTGGTGGCATTCAACCCAGAGGCTAATGCTTACTGCATCGTCCATGTCCAGTTCATATGTAGAACGGCGGATGCTCCTCTCCTGTCGTCGCACATACCTATGAGTTAAAAGGTCATCACGATTACAGGGACCACCCTGTTTCTCTACTGATTCATTATGTCTCTGCATTATGGTCTCCACAGAAACCCCAACATACAGTAAAGAGAGAACACGAAGCCGAAGATCCTCTGAGATGTATGGGGCAAACATGGCTCGTGTTCCTTCAGCCTTCTTGTCCTGTGGGCCATGGCATGGTAACCCTTTCTTATCCACATGCTTGTCCTGATTATATATGATAAGTGCTACCGATGGTTCAGCAATTAATCGCTTCACAATAAAGTGGCAGGTGCACCCTCTTTTAGTATTTGGTCGCCCAGCATTCTTCTTCTTTGGAACATAAACACTCCTACTTGGTCGTACTATGCCACCTTTCCGATGATCATCAGGACCAAATGAACACCAATACCTAAAGATTCGAGGCAATCATTAAGGATTAGGTCCTTGTCCTAGTACCACAAAGTGAGAACTGCTAAGAATATAGTGGGACTCACAGTATGTACTCAAGAATGCCGTCAACCTTCTGCTTGTAAGACGTTTCTGAAGGCCGGCGACGTCTTGCTTCAACATGAAATCTGGTTGGACATTCCTTATTTGCAGATTCACCCCTTACAAAATCATCCACCCTAGCAAAAGGAATAAGGGCAAGTCTATCTATTTTATCTCGCCAACCTTCAATCTTTGACCACACAAGATCAGTAGCAGAAAATTCCAGAGTTGGAGGATTCTGCACGGGAAGAGACAGGATCTCATCCCATCTGGCCATCTGGAATGCATAAACGTAAGCCATAAATAATAGTAGCAACGAGAACCATGTAAATAATTCATCAATTAGCAATTCGATTATCAGTCAATTGAAGGCCAACATCTTAGACATCAGTCAGACAGTCACAAACCCAAGGCAAGTTTGATATGCCAATAATGAAATGAAATATAATGTATTAAGAATGAATTTTAGTTCAACATTTATTCATCAATTAGCAATTCGATTATCAGTCAATTGAAGGCCTACATCTGAGACATCAGTCAGACAGTCACAAACCCAAGGCAAATTTGATATGCCAATAATGAAATGAAATATAATGTCTTAAGAATGAATTTTAGTTCAACATTACACAAAATTAAGGCATTCAAAAATCACCCAACTTCAATGAACTTAATTTGAAATTGCCCAACATATATTATATAAACTTAGAACAAATCACAAAATCAATAGTATATTGGATTATAATAATTACTGACCTTCGATCATTGAAAAAAAAAAAAAAATCAATTGTAACTTCACATATGCATAAAAACTATTATAGAAAAATTGCAGTCAAAACTTAAAAAATAAAAATAAAAAATCAATTGGAATCATAAAACTTTGGCAGGCCGCTATGTGAAGAAAAAGCTGCTCAATCCTTAACGTGATCTTATGCCCTTAGGAATTCCAGTTTTGAGCTTCAGCACATGTTATACAAAACCAATTGTTCATTTGCAAATGCAGAATAATAAACATTGCAAGATATAAAAGGCCAAACTAATCATAAGAGGGAAAATTACTTTGACGAAATTTCGTATCATGTAGCTCATATTCAAATTCGCCACATATGAAAAGCTAATTAAAGACTATGAACAATATTTCTACCACCACATACATGGAGAAACAGCGACAAATGCGTTAATTTTCCATGTAATCAGAAGTTAATCAAAAAACCAATCAAAACTACTCAGCTGACAGTGAAAATAGTGAGAAGAATCCGACTTCAAGGGAGAAAACAATTTTTTTCTTTATCTTCCTCGCATTTTCTTAGCTCTCAAACGGCAACAAACGGTTATTCATGTGATGGCAAGCATATATAAGTACAGAGAAACTTACCAGAAGGGAAGCGAGCGATGGTTGAGGCAAGGACAGAACGGCGGCAGAAACTGGAAGAATTGAGAATAGCGAAAGAAAGTGATAATATGGAAGGAAAATTTGTATTAACTATATATGAAATTATGAATTTAATTTTCTTCCCTCGCTAAGCTCGGTCGGTTCCTCTGCTATCTTTTCCTTCTCTCTCAAGCACAAGAGAGGCAGCTCCTCTTTCTTTCTGGTTTTGAGGGTACTGAACGAAATTTGATGGAAGGCCTATCTACTAATGGGCCAAATTTTAAGAAGAGGGCCCAATATCTCAGATTTCTTGTACGTGCCGTTTTCTAAGGGCACGTGTCTGTAACAAAACCCCAAATTGTGCGTTCGTGCTATTGGGTTTTTGGGTTTGCCGGTTTGCCTGACCGTAGTCGTCTCTCCCTCTCTGAAATTCTGATTTCTCGTTCTTGAATACCTCACTTTTTTTAATATCTGGTAATTCTTTGTTTGATAAGTTAAAGACCTTATTAAATCTAAGTCCTTGAGCTGTGTAAGCAGAAGGGTACCAGTTATTCGTTGAGCCTGGGAGTTTCCTTTAAATATATCTGTTTATTTGAAGATGCAACATATTAGAAGATCAGCAATGTCGCTTGGGGGTAGATGCAGTTGTCTCTTGGAATACCAAAATGGGTTGTCTTCACTTTTGGAGCGGAAGCATGTGAGGGGTTTATCTGATGCGGCTTTGGCGGCTCTTTTATCGTCGTCCACGGCTACACCGAGAATTCCAATTGGTAATTCGACTAAAAGGGTACGGTTCTTTTGATTTTTTTTTTCTCTAGTAGCCTCCCTGCCTTTTGCAAAGGGTCTTTCTTGCTAGTGTTGCGTGTGTTTGCAGTAGCAGTTGGTGACTTTATAACGCTCGTTTAGGAGTCTGCTTTCATTTAGATTAACTCTACACAAAGTACCGCTTGATGTACATTGCTCAGCGACATTGAGATTTTTAACCCCTCTGAAATACTTGTACCTGACATCTTTTGACCTGTTAGTTTCTAATAAAACTCCCTTCCTCATCCCTTCACTATGTCCTCAAACTATGACGTTTCTTCAAAACAATAAATCCAACTGGTTTTCTTAGGAACCTTCTCTTATGCAATAATGCTCGTATGAAGTATGTTACTTGAATTCGATGTATGGATATTCAATGTTGAGTTACTTTCTGGTGTTGATACAGTTGCCAGTGTCATTTGAGTCGGGTTATGTGAGCCAATCAACTTCTGCTGCCAACCATACCTCTAAGGTGAGGTAATCTGCAATTTTTTGCACCCCGATTTATCTTAACACACAACTATGTACTGATTTTTCTTTGTTCTTTTTGTACTGCAGGAGATGCTTCAGGCCAAGGGTTAGTGAATTCTACATTATTTGCATTATTTGGATTATGGCTCTGCTGTTTGATTTGCAGTGAAGAAATTGTTTATTTTCTACTGGATTCTTCTTTTACAGTTTTCTCATTCTTTGTGTTGGATGCTTTTTACATGGTAGCCTTCTTGTTTGTCAAAGACGCTAGATTTATTTAACTGTTATTAGTTTTTCCATTTTCTCTAAGCCAAATTCAGGATCCTTTCCTTTTGAGAGAAAAGGAACTTCATTTCCGGCTTTTATTTAAATTCTTCTTGTGTACTTTCAAAAATAAAAAAAGAATTATATGTTCCCTGTTCTCTTAGTTGTATTTGTTTTGCTCTTTTATTCATTTCATGCGGTATTTTATGTATCCCGTCATGGGCCTTCATGCTGTTTGCTATAAGCCATTTTGTTAATCTGCATGATTTCCACATTGCAGTATGCTCGAATGACTTGCACGTTTGCCAACTGAATCTTTTGTGTGATGTTTATTATTTAGCTTTTTAAAGTTTTCTTTTTCTTAATTCTCAGTCAAGATGAATGTCATTCCTAAGTTCTGAAATTGTGCCGCAATCAATGTGCACATGAAACAGCCTCTTGATTAATCATGCTACACACTCATTTATCCTTTCTCTAAGTTAAGTTAAACAAGGAGTTCAGGCAAAAGATCTTGGAGAAAAACTTGTCTAAGATAGACCCCTTTGATGCTAGAGCCCAGTAAGCAGCCTGTTTGAAGGTGTCACCACCTTCAAGATAGAAAAAATTAATAACTATACAAGTTGAATAAGATACATATTTTTGCCAAAAGGTTTGTATTAGCATTTAGTTTCAAGCATACAAATCCCTAATTTTGCTGAGGTAGTTAGAGAGTAGAATTGTGCCTAAAAATGTTTCTCTTTTCACAAATTATTTCTGACAATAGCGTTTGGCAGGAAAAGCAGTTCTCTGTGGGGGGTGCCATGGTAACGAATGCATAGTTGCTCTTGGTTCAGAATCCCTAACAATGAAAATCCATGGAACAAGCACCACTAATCCTAGCTTTGCTAGAACATTTGCATCAAAAGCTTCAAAGCAAACAGGGAAAAAAGAATCTGAGGTTTGAATTCACTGTTCTTATGTTTATGTTGCACATCATAGTGAGTTGATTATTGATCCTGTTAGTGCTGTATTTATTTTATCTATATGATTGATCCAGATGTCTGAATCAACTATTAAATGAAGTTGTTAAACGATAGATGTGCATTTCAGATGTTTCTTTAAACCAGTCACTTTCTAGGTGGCCCTAGATCTTTTACTTGTTCAAAATTCACTGCGAAACAAAATATGTCTTTTTACGGGAAATTATGAAAGTTCTTTTGTCTGACAATTGAATTAAGTTCTCAAGCATAAAAACATTTCAATCATTCTTACTTGAAAATATTCACTGCTTTCCCTTCGCATATTAGCTGCATTTTCAGTTTCCAGATTTTTAGTTTCAGTTTGTCATCTAATATTCTAAACTTGTTATTTGTATTCTACTTCGGTGGGCAGGCTAGAAAAGAGGTATCTACTGTTGACGACCCCTTTGATGCTCCTACATATAATATACCAGAGAAGCCTGTGACATTTGCTGAGGGGGCATCCTACAGTGTTATAATTCTTGCAGGACTTGGAGTTGCAGCTGCTGCAGGTTATGCTGTTTTCAAGGAACTGATATTTGAACCAAAAGAGTAAGACTTAGTTTCTTTAATTAAAAATTAGATGCATTACAGATTTAACTTCTTCTGTGATTCTGCCACGATACTAAATGTGGTCTATTGTAGGTACAAAATCTTTAACAAAGCTCTTAAAAGGGTACAAGATGATGCTCAGGTTTGTGAAAAGCAATAATATTTTTCCTATTATGGTACTACCAACAACCATGGTTGATATTTTTATTTCAATTTTGGGGTTGAAGTTGAGAGTTCTCTTTCTGTGTATCAGGTAAGGGTGAGGATAGGATCCCCTATTACAGGTTATGGTCAAGAAAGTCGAAATCGCGCTGCTCGCCAACGAATCCCCAATAAGGTCTACACTGATGAAGATGGCGTGGAACACGTTCTGGTAACTTCTTAAACAGCACTATGGCAATATATATGTTTGCTCTCATTTTAGAGAGAATCTAAGGCAGGAAAATAAAAAAAGTCAGTTCTCCCCTTCAGGAAGGAGGGAAAAGAAATTTACAATAGCTAATGGAAACTGACGATATTTCTTTGGAAGTGCAACTCACATTTTGCCTAATTGAATGTAGGTTAACTTTTATATCCGTGGACCGCATGGAGCTGGGAAAGTTTCTGCAGAGATGTTTAAAGACAAGGTGGACAAGCAATGGAAGTACACATACTTAATTGTTCAGATCATGCAACCTTCCCAATCGCAATTGATTCTCGAGTCCTATATGCCAGCCCCTGACCCAGTGCCTGCATAAAGTATTCCCAAGCTTAGAAAGGTTGCTGACTGTGTACTGAGTTATTGCGAAGCATATCAATGACCAATCTCTTCAACAACACAATCAAACAAAATTTCTGAATTTTTTTGTATAAATAAATTGTGTTTCAGTTTTTGACCTGTGTTAGCTGGTGGAAATGAATTTATCTTCGAAGACGTCTGAAATTTTGACAATCTGATCAATTTTGCATAAGAATCAAGAAGCAGGCCTGTTGGATCATTGTGGGTTTTTTTTTTTTTTTTTTTTTAACTTGGTTTATTTAACACCGATCCTGGATCTTCACTCAATATATATATATATATAGACTCGTTCAAGTTAGGTCATATTTGATGTTCAATGGCTAAAAGAAGCCTGTTACAAGAAAAAGGATTAACCAAACGGTATGATATTTAATTTGAAGATTTGAGAAACAAATAAAAAAAAGGGAAAAAAAGAAGGATCTCACAAAACTAGATTATCTATTCTTTCAGGTGATACAAAATTCACATCCATTCAACCTAAAATAAATGAGCTTTCTTCAACATTATTGATGCTGCTTCTAGTGAAGTATATTCTGTAACTCTGAGTTGAGTGTTATTTTCTAGCAGAACAAACGGTAATATATCAAAGAAGGGTCAATTAATAGTACAACCAAACTAACAAAAATTTTATGGAGAAAGAACACTTACTCCTCTCGTACCCTTGGAGGAATTCCAAGTCCTGTCCTCATATTTTTTCCCACCTTCACAAGATCCTCCACCTGTCCAAAAAATTCATGCATTCACCAGTCAATACAAAATTCTAACTTCCTTTTAAAAGGAAAAAAAAAAGGTCGAAGGCATAGAAAATCCAAGACCTTATGGATGCCGGAAGCTTTAAGCGCCGCAAAGGAGGCTGAGGCAGCAGAGCCGACGAAGAGTGAAGCGACCGCAAAGGCTTTAAACGGCATGAGGCTACCGTCACCGGCGCAACCTTTTCGAAACGATGAGACGCCCCAAACGAGCTGGGCAGTGCTTAACAAGGCCCACCATCCCCACCGGGTCCCATCACCGTTTGCGCCACCACCTCCGCTTCCGATCGCCTCCATCTTCCTCCGCTGGCCTTGAGACCCAATTTCTTGTTTTTTGTTTGCAGACTCTTTCAATGTCATAAAAAAATGGATCCATGTGTTGGGCCTTCGCCAATATTTTAAATTGGTTCAGCTGAAACTTTAAACGCGTCGTGTGTGTTCGATGGGCCTCCGTTTGTATTTTAAAGCTCCCACGTGGGCCTTTCTTTCTTTTTCTATGTATCTTTATTAATTATTAGGGTAACCAACACGAGCCAATAGCGCTCTCTCTCTCTCTCTCTGTTTGAATTGGAAATCACTTAAAAATCGATGAATCTGTAATTTTAAATAATTTAATTAGATTAAAAAATTAAAAAAAAAAAATTCTAAACATAATTCCAAAAATAACCTTCAATTATGTAACCCATATGAATATCGGAAGTATCTCAATCTGTGCATCTTATTCCATTCTCCAATTGGATCCGAACCATTCTTAATTGATCGCAGAGATTTTGGATACACCTCTAACAGAGAAACAAATAATCAATTTTGAAAGAAATTATTGTAAACCTCTTTTGGATGATTCATAAGGTTTCTGGATCAGGCTTTCGTGTGGTTTTTTTAACGAACCTTTTTTCCTTTTTTTTTTGAGAAATATAATAAATCCTGAATATAAAACGAAGTTAAATGCAATAAACATATGAAACATACAATCCTAAAGCCTTTTTTATCCATCTGTAAGAACCCTAGAAACTGAATACAGTAAGCTAATTACTTAATCGTTACAAAAGCTTCCAAATTTAATGACGCATTTTAGTTGATGAATAGTGAGTAAAACAATGGTAGTACTAAAACGAAGAACAATATTGAGAATCAGTTGATTTGAGCTCGACGATGGAGAAAGAAGAATTTGATTAAGTCTTTCTCTGACGAACACTGTAAGAATAAGGTGTTATTGAAGACAAACCCAGACCTGGAAATACGCAATCGAGCTCTCTTTGAACAGTTTTGCTTCTCTTCTTCTTGGGTCTCCTAACTGACTTGGGTCCGACCATGGTCAATAAGTCCATTTCAATCTCCTCTTTCGTGAGTGAAATAGAGAAGTTGGGAATTGTCATCTTCTTCTTGTCCGGAGATTTATTTTTCTCTTTCGCTAATTTTGGTGGGTCAATTTCCGATTCATTGACAGTTGTTTTCTTGCATGTCACTCTTTTGGGCCTCAAATTCCAATTCCTCGGCGATTCTTTCTCACACTCTGATGACGCCGCCGTAGGAGTGGCTGCATCGTGGTTGTCTGAGGCAGCTTTGCGGGCGTTGAGGGAAGAGTCACTCAAGTGGAATTTGAGTAATAAGGAGAATTTCTGTAGAGGGTGCGGGGATTCTAACGATACGTCTGCCATCATTCTGTCTGGCTTAGCAATCCCAAATCCTAAATTTTGCGTGAATTTGAAATTTTGCGAATGGAAGGATGAAATTTATACAAGGAAGTGTCAGGCAATAGGCATAAATCCCATAGGATGTAGGATTCCACGCCTTTGGGTCATAATCCACACACGACTAGGAATTAGGAAACACATTAATTGATGCTCGAACCTTTGCTAATTTTTATGGAAATATAAATGGTACGTGATAATGTTTTTTGAAAATAGAATAATTTTTTTTTATATATTTTCATTCCATTTAATTTTTATATCTTTTTTTGCTTTTGATATAGTTTTAAAAATGAAAGGATAAATTAATTATATTTTTTAATATTCCTCGTTTAATCTCTGTTTTTTCTTATTAATAAAGGAAAACTTTGGTATTTTACCGCACGGTAAGTTTTACATTTCTTTATTTTCTTATAAAATTGTTCTCTTTAAGGTAAGTTTACTCTTTTTTCCCCTACTATATTATTATTATTATTATTATTATTAATTATATTCTCAAAAGGAAAACACAAACGGACCATACTACAAATTTAAAATCTTTTTCTGCTGTTGTGTGATTTAACTCTCTAATCACAAAAACCAAACCTAATCTATAATGTGAATGCGAAACCTTTAATGTTAATATTATAATTTAAAACTGTACGCATCTCTAAATTGAATATTTAGTTATTTAAGCATTTTGAAGATTAAAACTTACATTTATTATCAAATCTACCGTAACTTTCAAAATAAGGAAGTGGAAGTAGCCTCAAAAGACTCTGGTGTCCGATATCAGCATTGCTGTCCGTAAGGAATTGCATAAACTGTAAACTCAACCACCAGTCCAGCTTTTACTGAGTCAGAAGCTGCTGGAAACAAATAGAAATATAGTAATAAATCAGATGTAACTTTACCCTAGTAATCAACCAAACAGTAGTAATCTAATCACAACATTAGTGCTACTAACAAACTAATCAGTTGCTAATTTAATTGAGAATCAAGAATTTAAACCTAACTTATTCTCCTCTGCCTCTGATTCATGTCATCTTTTAGGGTTTGGCCCTCAATTTCCAATTCTTTGCCAATCGGTTCTGGTTCCTGGCATCATCAAACTTTCATATTATTAGCATCTGAAATGTCATTAGGTGAATGTTTGGATACCAATTAATCACGATAACTAAAATTCAAAAAAAGAAATCGTAAAATACGATGCTGGTTCAATGGAAGAAAATAGGATGCAACGTAGATCTGATAACATAATCTTCTATAATTTTCCCACGTAAGGGAAGATCCAAATTTTCCTTGGATAATTTTTCCAAAAAGACTGAAAATTTTAGGGACAGCTAAGGTCTCTATGAAGAGGATACAGCAAAAATTCCCATTTAAAGTTTCAAAAGAGTTATCGGCATCGTCTTTTAAGTTCATCCTTTCCAGACAACAGCATATGATCCCTATATATCATCGCATGCAGCCTCAACTTCCAATTACCTATTCCAGCTGCCGAAAATGGCAATGCAATTTGATACTAAATTCAACTCCAAACAACTGATAATACTAATAACGCAATTAATAATAAGAATAATAATAGTAATAGTAACAACAACAGCAATAATCAATATATGCAGAAAGTTTGAGCACCTGAATTCCCGTCAGCAGATTGTCCCAGGTAGCCCAAAGCAGCTCATACAGAATCGATTCTCAGCTAGCACTTAAATTGCATCCCGTCGATTTATCTCAGCATGCTTTGAAGTAGAAAAAGGTGAACACTCAGCACAAAAAGCACACTTATTCACGGTTATGCACCGCCCCTAGGCTGAATAGCGCCAAAGTTTTACCATCACAGCTGCTACTTTACTTCTGTACATCACATAACAATAATCAAAGAATTGTACACCTAAAAACCAGCGGTATAGGTAACTTCCAATAATAAGTAATAATAAATAAAAGAGCAAGAATCTGGTCAGAAGACAATAAGATTTCAGATGTGGACAATAATTGCCAATGATACTAACATCCCTAATACTAATACATTTATCTTATTAAGAAAGCTGAAAAATTCAGAAATATTTAGAAGATTAACAGTAACATTTATAACAAAACAATTAACTTCAAAAGTTTCTGCATACTCCAAAGTCACAAGGAGCATAAAAAAGCATGTCTTGCCTCACATGCTTACTTCCATTCTCCCATTTTTCGCATCATTAAATTGACTAGTTCGAGGCTAATTCTTATAGTTTACTAACAATCAGCACATATCAATTAAAGTTTCCTTTAAATGATTGTTATGCAGACCCTCCACCAATTTTATCATAATTTTCTAATCCTTTACATGAGTTTTGTCCGACCCTGAGATGCAGATTCAATAGTGAAAACTGTAATCTGCACTAAAATTCCTTTTGTACTAATTGATTGATCTGGTTGCATCACAGTGTATGCAGACATCTTGCTAACAGCAATCTTGCACACAGAGCTTATATAACTTTTAAATAGGGATATACAAGTAGCCTAGAGCAACTTAACTCATCCAAGCATAACATATCATGACTTCCACAGAGAATATTACTTTCATCAAATTGATAAAGGGCCACTAATTCTACAACATTTCAAGACAAGAAAAACTGAAATAATAAGTATATAATATACTTTGTATGGCACCTAAATTGGGTTCGTGCACAGTACATATGTAACATGTATTTCAGCTTGTTCATATTTTCTGCTCAAGCATTCATTAAACAGCATGCAGTGCTGTTAATTACCATAAAGGAACTGGAGTAGCAGTTCTTAATATCTACCTACAAATAAAAATCAAATACGCTAAAAAGTAGGAAACGGTTAAAATGAGGGCTCAAAAACTACATCAGACACTTGCCAGTAAGATCCTCATGCTGTCATGCCTTAGTAGGTAACTGTTTGACATTAAAGCACTGAATTCTGAGTGTGCATTATTCACAAACTTTAATAATGATCCGGATGATATTGTAACAATTGTAATCCATTAGAAGATAAACAGTCGTCCAATTTGATAACGGTATGCAGTGCCTATTTGCCAAAAACAACTCAGCTCGCAAATCTAATAAGTAACCAACTCAATTTGCAAAAGGCACGTGTCTTACTTTGAATAGCAATGTCTCAAAAGATCACGCATGCTCTAAATAATGACAACGGCGTGCATGGCTCATGCAGTCCTCAAATAACGACAATGACGTGCATGGCTCATGCAGTCCGCGAATAACGACAAATACACATTTAATTTATCAAAGGATCACATTATCTTAATTGGTTAAGAACCAAAAATTTAACTTTTTCCTCTTTCTCCTTTTAGCACTACTAAATGCATATCAGAAAGAAAAACAATGCAGATGCACAAAACGTGGAAGTCAAAGAATCTCACTTATCTTAGAATGATTTAAGAATCCGTAATCTAACTTATCATTTTTCTCCTTTTGGCTTGAATAAATGCATATTCGGAAATAAAGATAATGGTGATATGAAACGTGGAGGTCAATCACAACATCATACACCAATTACTTGGGATACAAAAGATATTTCAGTATATTGGCTAACAAGAAACTTCTCATGAACTATCACGCAAAACAAAGCTCAACAGAAGCATTTCATTTCACGGATATTCAAAACATAAAGGCTGAAATTATTAAAGCTCATTAGATTGATAGTTATTATGTACACCGGCAGCGACTTGAAAGATGAACTATAACATTAACCCTTCTAATTTGCAATGAGCTCCTTGTATAGAGAAAAGGCACAGAAACAAGATACATTTGTTACCCTTTCGTCCTTACAGGCTCAAACTTTGTTACATTTTCAGCTGTTGTCAAAAAGTTTGGCAGTCATTCACCACCGAGTTTCCCAGTTTACATGAATGAATCACCTAGCCCTGTACGAGCAGCAGAATGTCATCATGCTAAGCTTAAATAAAAAGCATAAATAAAAGAATCAACTTGTAATGAAATATAGTGAAAATAAAAATGCCATAATCATATGCTTGTAATTACTTAAAACCAATCCAATCAAGTGAGATACTTTCTCTTCTTTGATGCTGTTCGTCCACTTTTTATCTCGCCTTGGTCAGAAGTAAGCTTCATAAAGAATAAGTTTCTCAACATTTAGCAACAAAAACAACGTTTACCCAATTTTTATCAGTCTTATTGGCTTGCCCATCTATCAACAAGAAATAAAGAAAGTTTGATAATCCGTAAAGATCAACATCAGACCTTCAGATGTGGTTCAGAAACTCTGTATGCATCAGGAGTAATCGAGGACAGCCACAATCCAGGAAAAAGGCACTGCAAAACCATCATAAAATAATTGATGTGTTAGCTGCTCGAAAATTTATTAATTTTAGGGATAATTATCATAAAGTTACAGGAAACCAAAACAAAGAAAAGAAAGTAGAAACTAGAGAATGAATTAGAAACAAGGGAATTCGACTTGCATCAAGTTGTTTCTGCACATGTTTAGCTCTCTTCTTCGGCCTCCTTGCAGGCTTTGACCCGGTCAAAGCATAGATATCCTCTTCAATTTCCGCTTTGGTAAGCGGGATTGAGAACTGTACCTTCTCCACCTTCTCCTTACCCTTCCCTTTCTTCTCACCCACCTTAGCACCGTTAGCATTCCGCGACCCAATCAATTCAGGGCGGCTCGTTTCCTGAGCTTTGGTTTCCGGTGCGGCAGCTCCACCAATCTTCAGTACGCCTCCATTTACATTAGAAGCCTTAGTCACAGCTCTTCTAGGCCTCAGATTCCATGTCTTCCTCAGAGTTTCCTCCGCATCATCCACGACCGATGTCTGATCCCCCGCATTCGCAACATCATCAGCACACTTGCTGCTCTTAGTCTTGATGCGAATAAAGATTTTGGATTTCTTGTCAGAATTGTCAACCGCAATATCAGAGAGCCCCGATTTTTTCCCAGGTTTCTCAGTTCTCAGAATGGGATACGCCTCCGAGTTGCCAATTTCAGCAGCGTTAAGTACCGGATTCCCATTGGACTTTGAGGTGTCACAGTGAGGGGATTTGTAAGAGGAATGAGAAGCAGGCTTGCGAATGGGATACGCCTCTGAGTTGCCAACTTTGGCAGCGTCAAATACCGGATTCACATTGGACTCTGAGGTGTCACAGTGAGGGGATTTGTAAGAGGAATGGGAAGCACGCTTGCGAATGGGATACGCCTCCGAGTTGCCAATTTTGGCAGCTTGAAGTAGCGGATTCCCATTGGACTCTGAGGTGTCACTGTGAGGGGATTTATAAGAGGAATGAGAAGCAGGCTTGCGAATGGGATACGCCTCCGAGTTGCCAATTTTGGCAACGTGAAATACCGGATTCCCATTGGACTCTGAGGTGTCACAGTGAGGGGATTTGTAAGAGGAATGGGAAGCAGGCTTGCGAATGGGATAGACCTCCGAGTTGCGAATTTTGGCAGCGTCAAATAACGGATTTCCATTGGACTCTGAAGTGTCACAGTGAGGGAATTTGTAAGAGGAATCGGAAGCAGGCTTGCGAAAGCGGTGGCTGTTAGTGTGGTGGTTTATGGACCATTTCAGGTCCGGTAAGGAGAAGTTATGGAGAGGCTGGTGAGGTTTAAGAGTTGAAGAAGCCATGCCGGTGAGGTTGCTAGTGTCTGTACGCTGAGACTTCTTTGTTCTGGCAAATGAACGAAACACCATTGTTGGATGGGAAGAGAGAAAGGTTTCTCTGCCTTTTGATCCCGTTAGAAGCTTCAATGGAGTAAAATCGAGCCCTTGTACTGACAGAAAGAAAGAAAGGACTTGAACAAAAACAAGAACTGATATTGATTGGCTAAAGAGCTGCAATGGAGCAAACTTAATTCTAGAAACTGGAGAGAATTGAAAGGAAAGAGATACAGAAAGGAAAATGAAGAGCCAAAGACTGAAAATTTTCGAAGAGAGGAAGGAAGGAAGAAAGAGAGAGGAATTGGAGAAGAGGAGAGCGAGCATGTGCTTGTGTGCGTAGGAAGAGCCGAGCAGCAGTTACTTGTAGTGCTCCAGGAACTGGAATTGAATCAAAACAAAGAGCCATTTGTTTTTTCCAGTGTGACGATGTTGCCCTCGATGTGGATTTTTATTTCCTGCATTGCCAGAGAGCGGTTAGGGGTTCCGAAGGTTGGCAATGTGGTTTGTAATAATCGTGAGTAGTAACAAACTACATTGGGTTTTGAATTTTTTTTTTTTTTTTTTTTTTTTTAATATGAGTTAGACTGAATGCAATATTGCAGCTATCTGAGGAAAATTACTACATATTATTGGTATGTTTTGTAATTTTTTATTCATTTCTATGAAATATATCTTTACTTCCTTTCATTAAATTGCAATTTTAGAAAAAATTAAAATAATTGATTAAAATAAAATTTGGTGCAGATATGTAGAGAAGGGATGGAGAGCACTAAGTTTTTGTTAGTAGGAATGAATTAAAGTATTGATAAAAAAAAATTATAAATGGTGCTGCCTATGCAGTAAATTGTATGTAATGTAATTTGGATACACTCAACCATGCAATAAATAACTCTTATCAATAGTAGCAATTGAAAAATATTTTGTCAAAGCAGTGCCTTACTTGGTTTATTGTTTGATTCGTTTGTCGATTTTATATTATAAGAAGAAGAAGAAGTATATATTATTAATTAAATACATTATTTTTCAATAAGATCATTATTTTATTATTTCACGCTATCAATATAAATAAATTCACATTGACCTCCAACACCAACAACAGTATCATCTCATCAAACATTAACGCCGAACTCTATAAATAATAAAAATAATATTTTAACCGATCAAAATACTAAAAAATTACGAATAGCAAGCAAGCTGAATTTACATTATGGAAAAGCAAATGTTATAATTGTCTAAAGACAAGTGTTATGGTAAAATATTACCACAAATCCAAATCAGATACACTAAAAAAAGGGTTATAGGTATGATTGAGAATCTCACAAGTCCTATGCCAAAACACCTAAATATGGATATTATGCCCTGCAAATTAATATTGCAGTTTAATTACAAAATAAAAGAAATTACTTTTTCAGCACGTGTGCTACATGCACGCAAACCAAATATAAACGTGGAATAAGCACACCTGGGACATATATGTGGTTTCTGTTTTTACTCACTGCCTACCAATCTTCATATGGTCTACATCATCTCATTGCCACGTGTATATGGAAAACACTAGGGATATATTTTTCCTCTGTCATCATTTTGTCTGCACTCCAAGTCTACTTTAGACCAATAAAAACCACTCTGAATCAATACTATGGTCTATTAAAAGTTAAACCCCAACAACCTTAATTGAGATATTGCAATTCACTGAGGTCTATTTTTCCCGGTCGCTTGTCAGTAATAGGGGGTCCAATTGCCATATGCGACCATAGCTTACTCCTTATATGCCAAATGGCCAGACAAGACAGACTTGCAATTGCAATTGCAAATCCTAGTAAATACACTATTACAATTGAAAATGGAACTTCTGCAGAACAAGGTTTAAGTTGCAAATGACCCATGCATGAGGGCATAAACAGGGCCCACATAATCAATTTCTGTTTCTTTGTTTGCAGAAACAATTTAGATAAATCAATAGAAATACCTGATTCGATATATACTATAATCTGCAGACCAGAAAAGCTGCGTGGTCATGGATTAGCATGAAAAGCTGTCACTCATCACCTCTGCCAACTCCAATGTAGGGCAGAAACTGAAAATTGTATATAGCATTTTCTTTATGTAGGGTAAAATTCCGAGTCAGAGACTTTGCTTGCAACATCAGAACCATATGGCTGAGAACTTTCTGTGCTTTTGTTTCCCACATTTTTTGAATAGGTGAGGAGAGGGTGGAATGAAGCCTGAGAGATGCGAGCTGTAAGTTTTCCTTGGCATTGCTTATTATGTTTCTGACTTAATTTCAATGCATCCTCTAGTGCACTTATGCTCTAGAGGAACTGAAACTGTGAAAGGCATTGTCGCATTAGTCAACCTGTCAATGATTAGCAATTTTAGCAGTAAACATCTAATAGCAACAAGGAATTATTAGAATATTAGCAGTAGTAGTAACAAGATACTGGAGATCAGAGTTCGATTCTTACCCTCATCAACTTCCAGCCTTCACGATGTTCGAACTGTTGTTTTTTTTTTTCATTTTTTCCCCCAAATCCATTACTCAGACAAGATTGGCCAACAAATTAGTCACAACATCAAAACACAGAACTTTAAGTTCAGACATCCATAATAATTATTTGCTTATGGTCACATATGATGCATCATAACACAGCATTCATCCAAGAAAAAACTCAACAGTTTTTCAAGCATTCTTCACACATTGCTTTCACCTCTCATTACAATGAAGCCATCTACCAACTCTACAACATTCATTTGCCATCACAGAAAAAGTAATTATCATTTTCCAGATCTCAACAAATGAGAAGTGTATCGTTTTAAGCCTATGAAACAGGCAACACAGAATCCTCACATCACCTACGTGCAAAAAGTTATAGAATGCCTAAATTGTAATAAACCCTCATGTTCTAAACACAAGATAAGATTATTTCTAAACGAAAGATCCAAAAACATTGTAGAATAATGGATATTTTCATGATTGTTATAAATGAACTCCAACTTTCTATAAATGTGCTGCAGAGCCACAAATAATAATAATAATAAATTGTAGGTAAAATATCACAAGTAATTACTAAGTACTAACAAATGAATGAATATGAATTACAATTCTTTTTGAGTCAGGAAACAAAACTTACCTGAATGAAGTAGTTTTCACCATTTTCAATTAAAACATCTAACTGCTGAAAATTTTCTAAAGGTTGCACCTTTGTAACTCAATTTATAAGCTGGCAAGCTGTTAAATTCAGTATGAAGCAAAGGCTAGGACCAGGATCTAAGGAAAACATATGATGCAGACCCAGCAATTGAGAAATAAAGATACGATTAAGATATGTCAGTTTAGGAAGTTAAAACAACAAATTTCTATACACAGATTCAATAATTAATGAGAAAATAAATCCACAGCCCACACCATACACCAAGAACCAAAGTGCTCGCATGCTGCAGTGACCAAATTGCGGTATTTGTGGAACTTCATTCATTAGAGTGTGCTTTATAATGAGAAACGCTCAAACCAATGTTTTAGAGCTGCAGGATGAATTCCATATATGCGAGCCATAAAATTCTTTTCACTAGTTGCTACAATACTTGAAATAGAGTAATTCTGCACACAAAAACCCTTTTCTTTAAGCCACATATGGAATCTATACCTGGGTTTAATTCGATTCTCCAAGTTATAACACAGATACGCAGGAAAAATATACAGGTACTCCAACGAGGAGCTCATTTCCTGGCACAGGAAATTCATTTTCTGTTCTAGTATTTCTGCTTTTTGGTTTAGGATCTTTGGCGTGGTACTTATCATCATACAGAGCTTTGAGAATGAAATCCCTGAACGAAGGAGGCAATCAAATCGCTCCTGTAATTCAGTACTAGTACCATGCAAATGAGTTAAGACCTTGGCTGTTATAGCATTTTCTCCAAACCCAATTCCATGCACAAAATCCAACTTGCACATTGTATGATTGTGGGTTCTGGAGACTCGAATTCTCTCCAAGATATCGGTAAATTCTCTATCCAAATCTTCATCAGGATCTCTCATATCATAACTAGCTAATAATTGAGGGTCTCCATCCTTGAGCTTGTCGAAAAACCAAGCATGCAAATCCATAGCTTTCATCACGTTCGGTAAATTGGCCATTTTATTTCTCCCCAATACGTGAGGATAATGTTGGCAAATAACTTCTAACTTATTATCAGTAAACCCAAAATGTTTCAGTAATCCCTTGACTGAAACTAAAGGTGTCACCAAATCAAAATTCAATATTTCTGGTCTTTGAAGTAGCAACAAACCAACAGCTTCTTTTCCAACCCCAAATCTAGAAAAATACTTGATCTTTTGGACCAAAACCTCTACTGGGTAATCAACAAAAACATTTTTACTCTTACCGAACAAATCCCCCAGCTTCCCCTTTCCAAAACCCAAATCATAGAACACCCGAAGTTTGATACACATCTCATGCCAAGCATCCACATTTGCTTCAACGCAACTAGCCGTGCCATAATCGAAGAAGAAACTTTTCAAGTCATCAAATAAGGCATCAATTTCCTCGCTCAAGTCACCACTCAGAGTGTAAGGAAAGGCCAGACAAATACCAATAATTGGATTATTACCAAATCCATGTTCTTTAAACCTATTAAGCCTAGACGTTAACTCCTCAGAACCCCTGCTAAAAATAGAACTATCCTCCTTACACAGTTTGCCCAACTTGTTCCACGGAAACCCAAACCCAGCAAGCGCACAAGCCGCATTCAATGCACTCTCATCCTCAGAAAAGAAAAACTTTTTTGTGGGCAAAAACAAGTGAACTTCATTATAATCAATCCCAATGCTTTCATAAAAGAATTCGAATTCGTTTATGGGATGGTAACTGAGAAACTTCCGCACGGACTTTGAAAAATCGGAGACCGAGAAGTCAACGTTGGCAATCAGATTGGAAAGAGAGATAAGAGAATTCTTACTAATGTGCTCTGCGAAGACGTAAGGCAGTGACCTCGTGGAGTGGAGGTAGTCAGTGAGAGCTTGCTGGGCTTCACGGATTACTTGCTGCTTGTACTTCCACGGAATTTTTGAGACTCTTGGAGGAGAACTGAAGTGCCGGCATAGCATCGTACAGAAAGCTCTCGAGATGGCCATGGTCAGGTGTACTTCTCGTTTTAGGGTTTTAACTTTGACATGGAAGTCCAATTGCCTAGTATTGTAGCAGTTGCTGTAAGGGCATAATTGCAAATTCACACGTAGATAAGTGATCTTCAAAGCGACATAAAGCCCTCGACTTCGAGATTTGTTTCGCAAATTTTGACATTTGGTCAATTTTTCTGTTCTAGCCTCATGTATTTCCCTTACCCTTACACGCAATACTATCCCCAGACGACGTCCACAATGATGGCCCAGCCCGGCGAGGTTCCGATAAACCCACCCCCTCCACCGATGACGATGCCCCAACCGGAATTTTACGCTACGACGAAACGCGGCCGTGACGATTTTGACGGTGCGTGGGCTTCAGCAGATGAGATAGAAGGATCGGCTCCAAAACGGCCCAGAGCGCAAGACGTTATATTTAGGATCGTAGTGCCGTCGAGGCAGATCGGGAAAGTTATTGGGAAGGAGGGGTGTCGTATACAAAAGATTCGAGAAGAAACCAAAGCCACCATCAAAATCGCTGATGCTATTGCGGTACTCTTTGATTTTCCATTGCAACTTATTCATTTAGGGTTACAAATTAGGATTTTCTTTTTTACCAAAGATTAAAGAAATACGGTTCTTTTGTTATTTATGCAGCGACATGAAGAGCGTGTCATCATCATAAGCTCGAAAGAGAGTGATAATGCTTTATCTGACGCCGAGAATGCCCTCAAGGAAATAGCCTCTTTGATTCTCAAGGTGAGATTGGAAAGATTACCTCAATCGTCTAAGTGGCACGTACCTGCTATGATTACCAAATTATATAGCATACGATGGATTAGATTAGAAATTTGATTTTGGCGTTATTTTTGAATGTATATATACAGGAAGATGATAGTCCAGTGGAAGCATCAAAATTAGTTGGTGCAGGACATGTGGCTGCAAACACTATAAGGCTCTTAATAGCAGGTTCACAAGCGGGTTATTTGATAGGGGTATCTGGTCAAAACATTGAGAAATTGAGGAATTCATCTGGGGCCACTATCACTGTACTGGCTCCAAATCAGCTGCCTTTGTGTGCTTCGGCTCATGAATCTGATAGGGTTGTGCAGGTTAGCTTGTAATCAGCAATTTAATTTCTTTTATGCATGGTTAAGCCTGTCTAATTTAAAGCAGCTTTATAGTGCTACTAGAAGGAATATTATTGAAATCTGTGTTAAATGTAGATTTCCGGGGATGTGCCTGTTGTGCTGAAGGCTCTAGAAGACATAGGTTGTCAACTCAAGTAGGTGTTGTGTGCTCTTTTTTGTTTTCATTGATGTTTGTTCTTATATTTGTTGGAAAAAAATGGTATTATTATGCTTCAATTTCATGTGTTTCAGGGAAAACCCACCAAGACAGGTGATTTCTATCAGTCCAACATACCACTATAGCACGATCCGACCCACTCAACCGTATGTGGACCCAACTTCAGGTTATTCAATGTTTCATCTTTAGAACAATCCTCTCTTACAACTGCTACGTTATGTGGCTGTATCAAGTTTTAATATTTTGTGTTATAACCACATCATCTTTAGGACAACCAATCTTGCAGCTGATTATGTAACTTTGGAGATGATGGTCTCGGAGACATTGATTGGTGGCTTGATTGGCAGATGCGGCTCCAATATATCAAGGATCAGAAATGAATCTGGAGCAATGATTAAGGTGTGGGTCATCAGTTCTTAAGCTTTAACTGCTAGGTTAATTTGTTGCCACTTCCCATGCAGCACTCGAAGTGTCATAAAGTCACATATTAAAGTGCTTGTCTGATTGAGATAAAGGTGTTCGTGGAATTTTGTCATTTCTGGATTATCAAATGCCTTGTTTGCATTTTTAGGTTTATGGCGGAAAAGGCGAACGAGAACATAGGCAAATACAATTTGCTGGCACTGCTCAACAGGTACAGTACAGTACTCTATTTTCAAGGGCTCATTCGTAAGAATTACTAGTGCTTTTTTGTTGAAGGAAATAAGTAAAATCGATGAAGTGACCCATTGGAATGTATGGTGTCAATGTTGGTTTCTACCTAGATAATATTAATTTTAGCGCCTCAATTTGTCAAATTTCAAAATTTTCTATTTTAGTGTTTAAACGGAAAATTGTGACAATGAAGTGTCTTGAATTTATAATTTTTTCTATTTTGATGTCTCTTGCTGATATGACCTATCGAAAAATCTAATAACACTCAATAGAACCCTCAAACGCATATGTGGCCATCAACATGGACCGACTAATTTGACATGTAGGATGTTAGCGTGGCAAAAGGCGTAAAATTTCTCATTTACCCTTATCATTGTCCCAAACAACAAACCAACACCCCCTTTAACCTAGCGTAAATCACAATTCCATTTCTCAACCTCTCCTCTTGCTTTCTCCGTTGCTCTTCCTATATAAACCTTCTCCAATCTCTCCACTCTCACCCATGTTTCATGCCCTAACCCCTTTTCTTTCACACAAGACATAACCTCTTAGCAATTATCTTTAGTATCTCTGAAATTAACATTATAATTCTCGTTTTCCTATCAATTTTATAATCATATAGATTTTAGGGATGGAAAACCGCATTAACCCGGCTAGGAACAAACATAAGCTTCATCATATCTTTGTTAAAGGGTATGTAGAGTGATCTTTAGAAAGAAAAAACTGACCTAGGTTTAAATAGATTGATACTACAATTACATTGGCAAGCTTTCTGGCTTCTTCAACAAGTGATAAGTGGCCATGATGAAGATAACCCATAGTCGATACTAAAGCTATGGTTTTTCCTTGAGATCTCATTTCCCTAGACCAATTTCTCATCTGGGCTTTGTCTATAATTATTTTTGGCTCCATGTTGGCACAAAAAATATAGTGGAAGGTAAAAAGGTCATGGATTAGAGAATGGCATGGTTATGAGAGGATTTGTGAACTTTATTGAGAAACTGGCAATAGAAAGGGCAAATATTGGAGATTTCAATGAGCTTTGAGATTTGGAATTGAAACATGAGATAACTAGATTTTATGCGACAAGTTGGTTATACTAGTGTGGTGGTGGCACCATATCTATCATGCCGACCATGAAAACAACTTTTATTAGATTTTTATAAGTTTTTGAATAAAATTATGCAGTAAGAGAGGGGATGAGAGATAGAATCATGATTTAGGTTAAGTTAGAGGGAGATGTTGGTTTGTTGTTTGGGGCAATAATAAGCAGAGGCAAATGGGATATTTTGTGCCTTTTGCCACCCTGGCATCCTATATGTTAAATTAGTCTATCCACTTTGGCTGCTACGTAAACGTTTGTGGGCCCCATTAAGTTCCACTAGATTTTTCAATAGGATGTTAAATTAGTATGTGTTTTCTAAAAGTTTGTCAATAGAATTCTTCAGATTATTTGGTGTCCGGTTCAGTGCAGTTGTGTTTTAAGGTGAAATTATTTGAGGTTTCTCTTTTACTTTTATATTTGTTTATTTATCTTTGAATTGGTGAATATGTGACAGGTTGCATTGGCAAAGCAGAGAGTAGATGAATACATTTATTCTCAGTTGGTACAACAAGCTGGTGCTCAACCTCAACTGTCATAGTGAGTACTCCAGCCTTTATTATAATATGTTCTTCAAGGTGTTGAACATAACTTCCTTTTTTGTGAGTTTGTTGGTGTTGCTTTTAGGTCTGATTACAGAAAGTTAATTGTCTTATGGGTTTGTGTAACATATTGATACTAACTTTTATTGAAAAGCTAACCTTGTATCAAGCTCATTGTTCTTCTGTTTTCATTTTTGTTCCTTTTCCCTCTTCGTTACTCTGTGGCTGAACTAATAGCTATACTGAATTTGGATGGATGAGGTCCATTCTTTCGGGCCTTTGCATGATAAGTTGACTCTTAAAGCTGCTTGCGATGTTGTCTTCTTTGCATCCTCTCCTCATTTTCACATTTTTTTCTCAGTTTCCAGAGATAATGAAAGCTGGAAGGTCAAGAAGTATATGAAAATGCGTCGGCACAATTTCTCCTCAACAACTAGTCTCTGAATATTTTTATTCCACCAATGTTGATATAAAGATAAGCCATGTAGTTGGATGACTTGTTGCCAGAATGATGTACAAGACCTCTTAGTGCTTACTTAGCATCCAGGTTCCTTAATATTAGTGCGTAATTGAACTATTCTCCGGTATTGTAATGGTTGATGTTGGGAGAGTTAAATTGAAGTTTCAAAATCCTTTTCTCTGTAGACATGAATGTCCAATAGAAGAAATTCAATATTTGGATCACTAACACCTCGGGATTATGGATTAGATTTCTTTCAATGCCTTGAACTTTAATTTACCAGGGAATTCGTAATGAATCTTCTACAGATTTAAATTAAATCTAAGAGCGAGATCCTAAGCTAAACAACTGATAGTCCTAGTGATCAATGTATAAAGGTAAGGGAAAACAAATCCAGGTAGCAGAATGGCGGCTCAGGTTTCAATTTTCACGTGCACGGACGTCAGAACACAACTTAATGGTCGAATGCATGCATCTCCTGCGTGTGGTGCTTTACGAGATTACTAAAATGAAAAAAGGTTGATTCTGCTTTAAAGAAGTATACTTGCTTTAAAATTTGAACCGTCATAAAATGACTATCATGAGAATAGTAACTGCATCAATTGTTCTTCCCCATTTTGACCATTAAACTGCCGATGCATGTCGTTGGGTCTTGAGTCCAAACAAATTCTCAAATAATTTGGGGGCCATAGGAGGAATGTTCATGGGTTGAGGAGCCATGAAATTTACAATCTTCTCATGGACATTGTACCTATAAGAAAATAGTTTAGAATGAAAATAATAAATGCATAGAACCTACTAGCTTAAAAATGAATGACCAAAAGTAAACAAGATAGTGACTAAAAGCTATTTGCATGGCCAAATACATATATATACCTGATCTTACGACTCTTTGAGGCTCTGCGATCAACGATCTTTCTCTTCTTCTTTTGCAATCTTTTCAGAGCATAGAAAGCAGTCTCTGAGGAAACAAGTAAGACTCGGATCAATTCACATGGTTTAAATTAAATACATAAAGGGTTCAACATAAGTTCATGAATGAAACCGCCTAGAATCCTTAAACAATTATGCTTGGAAATGTGCATTGAGAAGCCAACAATTGTCAACCTTAGCATCATGGATTCTTTCCAAGATAATAAGATTGAAATTTGAGTAGTCAAACTGCATATCCAGCCTGTGCATACACAGAAAGATTAAAATTTGTGTTGTGCAAGCACTAACCAGAGGATGTAGGGTCAATTGACTCAAAAAATTCCTTCAGTAATTGCTGATAAAATTCTGTATCATCAAGAAGTTCAGGGTCACCATCAAGCCTTGCTTCCTAATCAGATTAAAAGGTCTTTTTAGATTGACAGAAATCTAACTTCAATGCCATGTCCAAAAGTAATAGTGATGGTGATCGGTAGAGAAAATAATTAAATAATTTACATTTCTTTTTCCATTCGAATACCATATTTAATACGCAAAATGTGAAACATCATAAACAAATGGAAACTTATGCAAGAAAGAGAAAAAAAAAAATTGCACGAAAAGCACATATATGCAGGCGTTCGTATTCTAATACTCTCAGTACTAGGCAGGCACTGCCCTCATCCTACACCTTGCTTCAAGCTCATGCATTGAAACCTTTACATGGTGGGACTTGTTACCCTTTACAAAACCCAAGATAAAATTACTTGGATTATTTAGTTCAGCTATATGAGCACAGATGATGAATTACCTCTCCATTGGTATCTCCAAGCGGCTCAACAACCTGTCCATATGTAATGCTGGTAATCAGTATTTTTTTCTTTTTGAAGAAAGACAGAGAAGGGAGGGGACTCCCCAACTCCTTATATCATTTGAGTTTTGCATTGTTTCTGAAACTAAACTCGAAAGAAGTGTAAATTGACTTAACAGTTCCAAATACGCTGATTGTTGATCTGCTTTGTTGCATTTGCTTCAGCATTCTGCTTGGATCCCTCATATAAGAAGCAACTTGTTCACTTATGTTCTGTGGTTGGAACAGGAAGATCCAGTGAGTACCATTATAAATCAGTGGCAAATGCATCTTTAGTTGGGTAAAAAGCCAAACCTGATTAAAAGCCTGAAATTTTCCCTTAACAGCAGCAGCACCAGTAGTCACCTGTACCTTTCTTTGCCATTTATCAATTGATTTGTCTCTAAAAGGAGCTATTCTGCAAGATAAAAGTTTTGTACCCCCACATATATCAAATTTTTTTCATATGAACATTTACGGGTTAAATACCTCGTAATATTTGACCATTTAGTCATTCACATTTAAGATATTATGTAGTCCCCAACATTTATTATTGAATTACTATCTAATCCCTCAATGGCAAATGCAGAGCATATATTTCATGCATACAGCAGACATTCAAATGAAAATATGGCAGCATATATTAATTTTTCAGAGCGGATATTTGAAACAAAAGATTCATACAGCTAAACCCAAATACTTTGGGACTAAGGCTTAGTTGTTATTGTATGCAACAGACATTCAAATGAAAATATGGCAGCATCTGAAAATTATAAGGCAGATTCAGTTTAGCATTTTAATATAGATAATAGGTTTCATTTCATGAGCATTTAAAAAAAGTAGAACTTGTCAGTTGGACGAGTAAGACAGACCATGACCAACCAATAATTCTCAGTAAGACCACTGGTTTCACACATGAAGAAATGAAAACACCAAGAAGAACTACAAAATGATGTGCTTCCTAAAAGACACATGTATTGCCAGCCTCCTTGTAATTAAGGGGAAGGTTTCCCCACAAATCACCAAAGTGGAATTCGAAGAAAAATAGAAACCTCTTTTACTGACAGAATGAAAGATAAACAAGAATAAAGCATAGATGAATGAAATACCTCCTGTGCATTTCAGAAATTTGTGACCATTCTTCATCACTTTCCACATCTGAGTTCTTAGAATCTTTTGAATGCTTCTTTGCAGAGTGTCCAGAATTACCTTGAGAAGAGAACAAAAACAAAAAGAAAATCATACGGAACCACGAAAAGAAAATTCTTCTCCATTTGAAAGTGTGTAATGTTATTTGGACAGGTATGTATGGACTTGAATGATAAAAAATTAAACTCAAGAATCATCTTTTCATCATGAAACTACAACAAGGGACGAATAAAACAGACTCCATTTGTAGTTTTGTATCCAACTTAAAATACAAAAATTCAACTAATGAAGTCAATAAAGATATGTGGAAATTTCAGAATTTCATGGAAAAATAAATGAGCATCTGTCTAGCACAGAGTATTGGAAGGATGATCAAACCCACTAATTTCCTGTTCCATGATGCAGGACTTCATTCGGACAGGCATGACAAGGCAAAATAATTCTAAACTATGGACCAGCAGTATGAAAATTTCAATTTCAAACACCAATAAATAAGTATGACAAAAATTTCCATTAAATAACAAAGGGCATCCACAGCACATCTGCTAAAATTAAATAAACAATTCCACGAGTACTCAGTAGAATGTCCAAATGTAGACAAGTTTTGTAAATACCATTGGAAGATTGAGAAACAGATGGATTCTTCTCTAACAAAGCCTGAAAAGTAACGAGAAAAAAAAAGCTGTAAATCAAGAAAACACTTTGTGACAGAGTAATACACAACAATGAGGAAGCACAATTGTTTATTCGTGGTAACAAAAATACCTCCTGCAATTCCAATATAGATTCCAATGTCTTCTTGGATGAGGCAATCACATCAGCATAAGTTGTACCAACTCCTTCATCTAAATCACAAAATGAAGACCTAACTGGTTCCTGCAGTAAATGACTCAAAATTAAATAGATCTTTATGCTTTAAAAGTCCTATTCAACAAAAAGATAAATAAATTTACAGCAAAAAGCTTGCCTGTGGCAATCTATTTGAACTTGAAAATGCTTTCTGAAGTAAGAATCTAAACTCAAGAGTTTTGTCCCAGAGAGCCTTTAAGAATGAGTAAGAGAGTGTTCCAACAGAAAACAAACCAATCAGCTCGGAAAAGTGAGTAACGCATTATTAATGATGACAGTATGAACTAAAAATGGAGCATTTAGCAAAAAACTAAAAAAAAAATCAAAAAACAAAAGCTCGTGCATAACTAAACAAAAACGTTATACCTTTTGGTTCCTCACTGCTTGACCTTTAAGAACATCCTCATCCTTAGAGCGTTTGAGATTCTTCAATATATCTCTGAAAGAAGAAATATGTTGACAAGATATATCAAATTATGTTTGCAATCCATATTTCAGTGGAAAAAAAGGCTGTAAAAAGCTGAGAAATTCTTACTGCTCTTGGTCACGAAGATGAGTATACTCTTTCTCAAGGTCTTCCATATCAGCATCCTCATGCTTATCATTCTGAATTTCTTCCTCTCCATCAGTCTCACTCTCAGCATCACCATCTTCTTCTTCGACGTCATCATCATCAAAATTTTCTTCCTCTTCCATCTGCATCATCAATCCTTAGAGTATAAGATCATGATATCATCACCTACACAGCATGTAATAAAAAATCAATGCCCAACTGACCATCAGCTTCCCATTTTCAAAATCATCAAACTCTTCTGATTCACTGTCGCTATATCTTTTATTTTTCGATCGCTTTTGCGACCCCATGCTTTAATCCTAAAAATTCAAGGAAGACAGATTATTAGTCAATTCTCCAACATAATCTGAACTCTGAATCCACAAAATGCACAAGAACTCAAAAAGGGAAATGGTAACTCTAAGCTAAGGTCCTCTTCCGACTTCTTGATTCGATGCTCTCTTCGCATAAACAGTACCTTTTGGAGCAACTGAGACCACATGCAGGAGCAACCCTGTTCCTATTATGAGCTAGGTTACGACAATGTCGTCGTCATCTCCAGGATTTTACATTTACGATGTCAAAACCCTATAAAATAAAAAAAACCGTGGGCTCCGAGACAGACTTCAGGCCAACCCAGTATTTAAGCCCAAAAAGATTAACACGAAAAGTTTTTGGGCCTAAATTGTTAGCCTTGAACTTACTTAAAAGTGGCTGTGATATCATCTTACAGTTATTACTTATTAGTCCACGTCTTTTTATAAAGAATTAATAAAATTATTAAATAATCCTAAATATTTTTTAAAAAATATTTATTGACATTCTTATTTCTTAATCAAAAGTTTCAAGTTTAAATTTTGGACACGAAAATTATCCTGCGGCGTTCAAATTGGACATAATCGAAATTTAGTGATGCTGTGGGTACCCACGGTTATGAACTAAAAAAAGTAGTTATAATTGAAAATGAGAAATTTTCTGCTAAAATTAAATTACAATAATGCCCTCTAAAATTTGAAATATAAGAATCGAAAGTGAAATAAACTGTTATGTTCTGAAAAGTGAGATATGGGATGCGATAGTACCTACCGGACAAAAGGGATAATGAGTTCATGGAACGTGGAAACCAATAAAAACCAAGCATCGATTCCATTTGTTGCCTGTAGATAGAGATTGAGAGAGATCACGTGGGCAACCATGTGAGGCCCACTCATCATCTTATTACAAAATACAACTGCCTATATTTGGGTGAACTCCCCGCACGTGCAGCCATGGCCAACCATGAAAATGATCGTCTTCTTCTTCTCCAGCGAACCACATCTTGTGTTACTATTTGGCTTCCAGATTCTATGGGGGAGGGGAAATGAATCTTGCTAAACTTTTTTAAAATCAAATGACATTCATATTCGGGATTTGATTCCATGTGAGCACACCACACGTGTGTCTCTTTTTATTTTGTTTGTCCACGTACTATGATGTTCTTATTATTTTAAAATAAAATCAACGAACACTCGATTGTATGCATCTCTTCAATTTGTATGCAATGTTTAAGTAGCAGAACGAAAATAAATATTTTTATCTGAGAAAAAAATAGCTGTTATTATTTTTGTGCCCCAAAATATAATTAGAAATTTAGTTATATACTACTATAAATAAATAAATAAATAAAAAAGGAGAAATTGGTATCCAATGATTGGAAAAAGATAGGGTGTCTGCAAAGAAAGGAACAAGATGACACGCGTGGGTGTAAAGGGGACCACGTGTCACATATATGAAACGTGGCAACAAAGCGTGCTACTTCACGTGAACTCACTCTGACATACATTGCTTCTCTTCCTTCTCCTCACGTGATATTCTTAATTCTCCAGTCCCCACTCTCTCTCTCTCTCTCTCTCTTTTCCTCCACTTGTAATTTTTTAAGCTGACTTCAAAATCTATCTATCCACTTTATTCACTTCTACCAATTTTAACTTTACTAAAATTAATTAATTAAGATGAAAAAGAATTAGAGCGCAATCAAATCGAACCAAAGCATTGAAAGCATATCTCACATGCAAATGGAAATAGGAATAGGTTTCGCTATGGTTTTGAAATGGGAATCCAACCAGTTTCTCTTCAATTTATCCTAGAAATTTATTATTTTTTGTTATTTAAATTAATTTATTTCTTAGAAAATTGACTTGTATATTAAACCAGACCAGGTATAAGAATCTTAGGTTTCAATTCCGTGACTATTTCAAACCCAAAGCTTAGCCAGTACATACAAGTGATGAAAACGACACAAGTGAAGAAGACAGCCAGAGTCCGCGTCCGGTGTCCATAGCCTAACTTTTTTTTATGTAATGGCATCATAATTGGTATAGTGTGACTGTCGTAATATCCTCTAATTAATCTTAGATGATTATGTGATGATGACAAGTTCGCACTTCCAACTCAACCACAAATTTCAAGTTCTTACCGAACCTAGTACGTAGTAGTATAAATTAAAAATAATTATTTATTTAATATTGATTTAGAAATTATTTTGATATTGAAGTTAT
The DNA here is from genome assembly GCA_947857235.1 of Jatropha podagrica. Classification (NCBI taxonomy): domain Eukaryota; kingdom Viridiplantae; phylum Streptophyta; class Magnoliopsida; order Malpighiales; family Euphorbiaceae; genus Jatropha; species Jatropha podagrica. Next base: position 106,847 of record CANUEP010095679.1, read on the forward strand.
CCATAATTGTTAATATTTGCAGTTTCTCTGTATATATGAAGATAGAGAGTTTGGATGGTGGCAAAGGCAAAGCACATGAAAGAGTCATAAAAAGGCAAAGCACAGCTAGCACACGTGAGGAAGAGGAACTCAATCATCAACCAACGAACTTCTCCTCTTCGTCGAATCATTGTATTATATGCCAACTAGTAACTTCCATACTCCAACTTGGGACGTCCTGTTCCTTATCTTAAATAAATATATTAGTCTTTGTCTTGTCCACCTAAACACAATCTATCATGGATTAATTTTGCACCATGCACAGAGTTTGTTTTACTAATTCAATTAAAAATATATTAGGATTAGAAAATATCTTAAAAGAAGAAAAAATTTTCATTCCATTCTTTGATTCTAAATATTAAATTTTATAACTGCTTTGCTTTGTTTATATTAATTTTTATGACTTGAAAACTAATTTTTAATAAATTTGACTTTTCCTAGAAACAGACTGAAGGAATTGAAATTGAAACTTAATTTAATACAATTTTTTTATTTGCAATTGCACTTCATATTAAAATTTATTTATTACTATTTATGTCATTTCCAAATAAAAAAAAAATATTTAAAATCAATCTCGGTGTCAGAGTTGAACTGACGAAGAAACAAAATAGGAGCGTGTTTTGCAAACGCGTTTTTGCATGGATGAAAAAAAAAAAAAAGAGTATCCAATGATTGTAGAGAAGTGCGTGTCCGGTTGTCAAGGGACAGAATGACACGCACGAGTGTTGAAAAGGGACCACGTGTAGCCATGTGGCTCAATCTTCACATGTCAGTCCACGTGAATTTGCACAGTAACTCCACGTGACCTCCACCTCCCCTCTTTGTTCTTCGACTGCCAGACTGCAAAATCATATGGAACCAGTTTTGTATAATTTTACGGATTTACTTTTTTCTTTTGACGTGAGATTAATGATTGATGGACCTAATGATATTTATTTAAAATTTTATTATTCAAATTCGTGGATTACCATCTTAGCAAGAGAGCATTAAACGGAGTGGATGACTCGAGAAAAAGAGTTACTCCTTCAAGCCAGTACTTGTAACTCTCTGTTTCCATTAATGGGAATTTGTGCCGTTTAAAGCTACCATTAGTGAAACCAACAATTCATTTCAGATAATTAATTAATTGAAACAAAAACATATCCAATTTAGTAGTCTTCAATGCTCATTAATTTCACTGCCATTTACATTTGCTTGCTCCCTCTCTAGGTAACCCTTACCATTGATTACCTGACCAACCCCCCACTCCTCTTTATTGAGCCCAGTGCCTTCTCCCCACGCGCTCTGCGCAATCCAACCCTACCCTACATCGTCCTGGGTCTCTCCTCATTCAATTAGCCCCCGTGATTTGATGTTGGAAAGGCCATATCTCGGGTCCTACCATAACTGATTCCACGCGATTAAGCTGCATCATGATCTGATGATTTTCATGCGCGTGGACTTAGCGCGTGTTGGCTAGGCTCAAAAACTTTGTAATCCTAGTCAACGGTCAGCGACCGGGAAAGCCGCTTTTTAAGCGAAGTTAAAGAGGACCTAAGACTGTGACTTAACCACGGTCTAATATCTAGTAGTAGTAATTAAAGAGAGAGCAGTTTACGAAAAATTTTCATTAACCAAAGTTAAAATCTAACCGTAGTAAAAGGATGAAGGTAAAAGGTCCTTAACCAGGGTGAAGCCTAGTAGAAGCCACAAATATAAATGATGAGTTTAGCCAATAGAGAGCACTGACACAAGTCATGATTGAATCTATACCCACCTGTCACTCTCTATTTTCTCTCTCTGTATCTTTATGTATGGACTAGTCCCATCCTTTCACTGTACTGCTAAAAGCAAAAGGCTGTGACACCTCTGGCTGCAAAAACTCAACCATTTTCTACCCCTCTTTTCCACTTTGCTTTTCAGACTCTCTTTGACACTATATATTTGAAAGCTAAATATCACTCAAAAGTCCAGACTCCATTTCACGGGGAGACTGCTTTGCTTGGTTTTGTTTGGGAGGAGAGAAAGTTTAGTTGGTTTCAAGAAACGAAAGGAGGATGGGCGAGAAAGACGATGGATTAGGCCTGGGTTTAAGTTTAGGCTTCGGAGGCACAACTCAACAGAATCAGTCTTCTTTGAAGCTGAATCTCATGCCATTTCCTTCGCAGTTCATGCAAAATAGTCACCTGAGGACATCCTTAAATGATCTGTTTCAGTCATCTGGTACTTCTAATTTTCCTTTTCATGTCTTCTTCATATGGATTGTTTGGTCTTTCTTTAGCAGCAAAATGTTCTCTCTTTCAGGCGGCTACAGTTAAATTTCCCTTTTCTCGTCTATTAATTCAGTACCAGATTCCAAGTTTTTCATGATTGCTTTTTGATTCTGTAACTTTTCTCTTCTACTTAAAAATTTAGCGACTACAAGTTCGGATTTTTAATTCGGATCCATTTCACGAGGAATTGCTATTTTTCTTCTCTTTGTAATAGTATTCATACGCTGAAAACCTTTGCTTTTTCTCAAAACTAATCTGTGTAGTTCAATTGATTTCACGATTTTCGTTTCTTGAATGCATGGCAGATAAGAACGCTGATGCGAGGTCGTTCCAGCGAGGGATTGACATGAATCGGATGCCATCGGTGGTGGATTGCGATGATGAAACCGGCGTTTCTTCACCGAACAGTACGATTTCGAGCATAAGTGGGAAGAGAAGTGAAAGGGAACATATTGGAGAGGAGGCAGAAGCCGAGAGAACCTCTTGCTCTCACGGAGGCAGCGAAGATGAAGACGGAGGCGCTGGTGGTGACGCTTCTAGAAAAAAGCTGAGGCTTTCAAAGGAACAGTCCTTAGTGCTCGAAGAGACCTTCAAGGAGCACAATACTCTGAATCCGGTAAGTGGCATTTTGGTTAAAAAATAACCGAGAGAAGGCTATTTTTGTATTTTGAAACCCGGATCGGTAATAATTTAGTTAACATGCGGTGGTTTGTGGTTGTAGAAGCAAAAGCTGGCCTTAGCAAAGCAGTTGAATCTGAGGCCCAGACAAGTGGAGGTGTGGTTTCAGAACAGGAGGGCAAGGTTAGATAATTTTCGAACTCAGATAGGGTTATTCTGGTCATTTCAACTTCGGGCATAGTCATTAATTTACTCAGCAAGAATGCACGGATTTAATGCTTTTAAGTTAAGTTGCTTTCAGGTGCAACTCGCATTTCTATCATGCCTAGTCCCATAAGGCAAAGAAAGTAAAGTACAATATTTGCCATTTTGGCATACAATGCTTTTAATGGTAAAATGGCAGTACGAAGGGTGTTTTTGTAATTGAATTTGAATTTAAATTTTAGGAGATTTTCTTAGGTATAAAAATGGAAAATTGACCTAATAATGTAGAAATCAATGCGTGATGCAGGACTAAGTTGAAGCAAACTGAAGTTGACTGTGAGTACTTGAAGAGATGCTGTGAGAATTTAACACAGGAGAACAGAAGGTTGCAAAAAGAGGTGCAGGAGCTTAGAGCATTGAAGCTCTCTCCGCAGCTCTACATGCACATGAACCCGCCTACTACACTCACAATGTGCCCTTCATGTGAGCGTGTTGCTGTATCATCATCCTCCTCATCGGCAGCTGCTTCGTCAACTGCTCCAACTCGCCACCCAGTCAATTCCCATGCCCAGCGGCCTGTGCCCATCAAGCCGTGGGCAGCACTGCCTAACCAACACCCTGCTTCCAGGTCATAAGATAAATATTTTTAGGATATGGAGAAAAGATATGATGGAAGATGAGTTGGTTAGGATGCGATTTTGTTAATCAAACAGTGTTGGGTTGTATATTACAGAAACAACTAGTGTTCATAAAAATGGCAACTAGCTAGGATTATTAACTTTAAGGATATAACAAAAGAATCTTAATAGCTTTTGGTTAAATATTCTTGGAATTTGATGTAATGAAGGAATGAAACAATGTTCCTCTTATTTGATTCATGTAAATTGTTGTCCATGATTATTCTGATCAACTGTTTCTTGTGAAAGGATATTTTTCAAACATAATTAGAATTTTCCCCGCTTAGTTAGACATTATCGGAGGGCAAAAACACAATTTGTTTTTTTAATTATGTTAGAAATGATTGTGAAGGACAGAAATTGGGCAGAGAGTCATGAGGCATACATCTAAAAACTGTCAAGTTAAATTCGTGGAAAAGGAAACCTAATAACAATAAGGAGGTATTTGTTGCAGGTCTGGGCTAGAAGAGGATACATTAATAGCTTCCCCGACTCGTCTAATTCCTACTGAGACTAGGATCAGATATCAGACTACAAATACCTTTCCCTGCTTTCGAGTTTCAAGAGCAGAAAGAGCTGTGCGTGGACCTAGATTTCTTTTTGTCCTTTACGATGACACTAATCTCGATGATGATTGTATCCTCATCTCTGTAATCCCGTTCCTGTGTGTTTATTGATCTCTCTCTCTCTCATGGCCCCAGAGGCTAATAAATGATCATCTGACAGACAATTCACCCGGTGCGGTTACCCATATGGCATCAGTTGTCCATTTTCCCGTTTGACTTTTCAAGTTATCCGTTATAACTCATGGAAGGTGGGTAATGGGCAAATAACTGAACAAAATATTTCTGCAGCATCAGTTTATTACCCTCAGATTTGAGAAATGGAGGGGAAGTCTTTTGAATAAAACACTGAAAAGCTCATAGACAATTTAATTCTTGGAAGTTCAGTTCCCCACTAGAGAAATTTCAATTTTGTCCACTACATGAATGAATACAAGATCGAACTATAATATATCAGTTAAGAATACCATAGATTCAACATAATCAAAGAAAATGACAATTCATGACCAAAAGCTTCAGACCAGCCACCGCGAGCGTCAAACAGTATTCACAGTATCTGCAAGGGCACGCAATATGCAACCCAAGCCAGCTTTCTCTGTCAGCTTTTCATGTATACGTAGGCATTGGTCGCATGTGGGACGATCTCCAGTTGACAAACCCCTATACAAGTACCTGTGGATCATGATATAAATAGTTGATTAAATTTGCAACAAACTACTAACGGAGGCTAACAATCAGATCTAATTATCAGTTTCAACTATTTATTTTAGGAGAGGTTATTATCCTTCAATATCAACTGGAAAAGAAAGTGCAACACCAACTAGAGTTTCTAATAATTCAGGTTCTATACATACCTTTAATATGTAAAAAGTTCAGCCAAAACAAGGAAAAAAATAAGTCCAGTATAAGAGCCTCAGCTTGGTTTTTTACTCTTGAAACCCAAACTTCAGAATAAAACGATTTACTCTTTCAAAGTTTCACCACTAATGCAAGAAACCAATGGCAATGCCCCCAAGGATGAAAACAATCCTTCCCAAGGCCAAGCATATATCAACCACAACAAAAGTGTGGTTCAATATGCAAAGTGCAATATGAAATACAAATATATATATATATATATATATATATATATATATATATATATATATATATATATATATATATATAAATAGCTGGTCAAACGACTCGATGCATAAAATGAGAAAGTACAGACATAATGACGAGTGTCCATAATTAAGTTCCAGAAACATGACTATGCGAACTATTAGGTTAGATACATTAATTTGTACTTTGTTTTGCTTTCTCTAAATTGCTAAAAGTGCCGAGAAGACCACAAAAACAAGGTCTTACAATGGTGCTTTGTTGTTGAAAGTAGATGATGATTGAATATATTGTTTATTTTGCAAATGAAATTCCTAACATGGTTTTAGGCAATATTTAAATCCCAAATTGACGAGTTTTAAAGACAGAAACAGGATGTCCATTCCCCAAACAAACTATTGCTAACTAAGTGTTTACCTCAAGAAGTTACCTATAAGCAGTCAACATGTGTAAGATATTTATATTGCACACCTTATATCCTGCTATCAAATAAGACTAGCACAAATACTACATTAAGATGCAAATCTATTCAGAGCATATCACATGGAATACACGTTGGTAAAGGACTATGTTATTTAAATAGCAATTAGCTACTCCAGCTAGGAAAATTTTAACTGAATTTGAAGCCTATTTAGTTAATATTGTAAATCTGCAGTTCCAAAAGCACAGCAATTGCACCGAAATAAGTTGAATTAATGGAATGGCAAAATTGCAATATCCAAGGAATCAGGACAGGAGTAAGCATGACCAGGCACAAAGAGATACTAAAAGTTCTAGTGAAAAACAATCCAAGGAAAGAGCCAGCTAACACAGAGAACCCTTGTATGAAGTTTCCTGCTAGGGCAAAAAACAGTAGAGACCCGCTGAGCCAAGGAGTGTCAAAGCTGGTTGATTGATTTATATAAAACTCGGATAATTCCTAGGCTTAAAAACCAAATTCATAATTGAACGTCTTTTACAATAGAGGACGCATAATAAGATGGAAAATAAACTCCCATAGAATTAAAATCGCAAAATTAAATAGTTGATGAGATCAGAATCAATCTAGCAACAAATTTGAAGTGAGAAATTCCGCTCCCACTTGACTGTCATACAATCTGAATTTCCATATAAAATTAGCAGCAATTATGATCAGTATTTAAGGTAACCAAAATAAAAGAATAAAAAAGAACTTACTTCATGAGAATATCGTAGTACTCAGGATCCAAAGAAGAGAACATCCCTTCCACATCTCTTATAGCCATGATCGCTCTATGTACCACTATCCAATTTGCAGACTGAAAAAAACCCTAAGTCAATTTACTTTCAATTCTTATCGCGGGGGGTGGGGGGGAGGAGGTGTAACAAGGTACAAGTGAGAAAAAGGTTGAAAATTTAAGGCAAAGGCATTGAAACCTTGCATCGCTCGTCTCGGGTCTTGGGAGGCGAGCCTTCTAGAGCCGTTTTAAGAGCTTCGACGGGTTTGAACCTGAGAGAGAGAGAGAGACCCAATTGTTAGGAATTTAGAGACAGAGAAACCCAGAAAGAGAGAGAGGAAGAAAAAGAAGAAGACGGATCATATATTACTGTTTAAGTAAGCTTTCGATCTTGCGAGATTTGTGTTCAATTCTTGTGATTATGGCCTCTGCATTGTCTGCTTCTACGAATTCCTCCTTTCCTGCCATTCTCTTCCGCTGCTGCTCTCTGTCTCTCTCTCACTGAGAAAGAGTAATTCATTTAACATTATCCCCATTTTTACCTTAACCCTCCTTTGCACCCCAATTTCAAATATTTGTTATAATTCTACCCGAATTGAAATTAGAGCTTTGCAAAACAATAACATAATAGAATAGGTGGGACCCACTCCTGACCCTTAGTTAACTGTCTGCCTAAATCACTGTTGTTTTGCTCCCATGAATTTTCAGCTTCTCTTTCCCCTCTCATCAACGAACATCTTCTCTTTATTTGCTCTGAACTTGTTTTCTCTCTCCTTAATCATTTAGGATTAAGATTAAAAAGAGAACCAACAAGTAGAAATCTATTCTATTAGAATGAAAAGAAACATACAATTGAGCATTTGAATTGTACCTAAAATAATTAATTAATGAAACAAAACCCAGATAATAAAAATGTGAAATTTTCAATTCCTCAAAACGAAACTTAGGAAAGAGAAAGCAAAATGCAAGAAGGGATTGTCTAATTGTCTTTGTTAGTTGTTAAGAGAAAAAGGTAATCTCTTTGTTAAGAGTGCAAAAACTGTAAAACGGCTAAAAGAAAAAACAACCCTGGAAAGAAAAAAAATTGATCACCAGGAGATCTCTTTCTAAAAAGATCCTTTATACTGAAATCTCAAAACACATCAGATCTTATTTTTAAAAGAGCCAAAATTTCTTGTCTAGACTACCGATTTTCACCAAAGTTCGGTTACCTCCAATTTCTTTTTAATGGGTTTAATAAGGAAGGGAGAGAGAGCGATCGAGAGTTGCAGACTCACTATAGAAATGTGATACAAGAAGGATTAACATAAAAAGTGAAGTAAAAGGGAAGAAGAATCTAAAATATAAGTCTCTATTTGGTTACCATGGGTCTGCAATCTCTCCTTGCCCTGAGATAGTGTTCGTGGATCAGTGCTGGTATTCTTCTTCCCACGGGAGATTGAGGAATTAGGTTAAGAGGATTAGGCATCGGGTTTTGTTCATTGGGAGGCTCATGATTGGGTTTTATCAACACAAACGGAAACGGGTATAATTATTACAAAGTTCAGTATATTTTAAATAAATTACGAAGTCCTCGGACGTTAAGGACGGCGCTGTTTTCTCTCACTTTTCTTTTTCGTTTCAACTGTCGATCATATATTGTTCGGATTATTTCGTAATGGTTTTATGGGCCAAGCCCAATTCCAGCCCATTATAATTTTTTTTTAAAATTTTGGTTTTTTTTAAATACTTAAAGGAAAATAAAATTACTAGGCCTTGATTTTTTTTTCTTTATTAATACCGTAAAAGTGAAAATTGTTTCTGGTTTTTATAAATTAAATAAATTTTGATTAAGGTTTACATTATATTCTTTTATAATATTGGAAATGATAAATTTGTAATTTCATAATTCAATTTTTTTTAATATGATTGGATAAAAATATTCATTGGTATTTTTAATCATAATTAGATAATTTTAACTAATTTTGTATTTATCATAAGTCAAGATTTACGACAATTTTTAATAATTAAAAGACGGAATTGAAGGTAGTGATGAAAATGAAACTTTTCCCTAATAAATAAGAAAATAAAGTGATTTAGTGATTTTGGTGGAGGAGTATGCAAAAATGAAATTGAAAACGGGGTAATTTTGCAATTACTCATATAGAAGGAAGGAAAGGCAGACAAAGGAAAAAAATGGGTAGCGCAAGTGAACAAGTCACTGGCCTTGTTTTTGACAAATTTAATATCCATTTTGGCTTTATTTTATCGTTTAGTTTATTACCACCAACCGGACAAAAAGTAAGGACAATTCTGTCTTTTTGATCCAACGGTCATAATTGCTCACACACTTTTGAAAATTTTCCTCTTCCCTCACCTCATATCTTTCCTTTCTTTCTTCACTCAATTTTTCCTTGGTCTCAAAGTCTTCCTTTCTTCACCTGCTAGCTCCTAAATCCATTTCATACGAAGAAACGAAGCTTCATCTCGTCAACAATGGCGGATTCGAGATCTTTCATCAAGCCGCCTCATTTCTCATCTCAGGAGCGTCAAGTAAATCGCTCCATTACCACCCATAAATCGTTCGCTCACGTCCTCTGTAAGTCTCTCTTGTTTCTCCTCTTTCTTGTTGCTATCCCTCTATTCCCTTCACAAGCTCCTAACTTTATCAACCAGACTATACTCACCAAGTTCTGGGAACTGGTCCACTTACTTTTCATTGGCATTGCTATCTCCTATGGCTTGTTTAGCCGGAGAAACGCTGAAGTGGACTTTGAGACCCCCTACAGTACCTTTGATGATTCGCAGTCATCTTATGTGTCTAGGATGTTTCATGTTTCTCCGATTTTTGAGGATGGGTGCGAAAATCCATGTGGGTTTGATGAAAAAAATGTGTACCCTTACCAGATTTGGAATTCTCAGTTTCATAGAGGCGAGTCTGGAGTTACCGTTACGAATAATAGCTCTGTTATCGATGAACAGATCGAAATTGGATCTTTCAATTCTGAGAATGGAACGACCGAGATTTCACTTGAGAATGATGAGAATAGTGTTGTTCAAGCTTGGAGTTCTCGGTATTTCCAGGGTGAATCAATGGTCGTCCTGTCTGAAGCAAACTACGCAATTGATGATTGGGGGAGACATGAGCAGGTAGTTGGTTGCAGACCGTTAGGGTTACCAGTTAGGAGTTTAAAACCCAGAGTTAGAAAAGCAGAAAGTAGCCAATTTAGTAATAATGGTTATGAGTCTGGTTCAAGCTTGATCGGTTCATTCAGTAGTTCTGCAAGGAGTACAAACGAGAACAATTTTGGTGATATGGGTCCAGTAAACTTGGAGGAGAAGTTTGATGAGAGTTTTTCCTTACCTTCTCAAATTCCAGGTCAATCTAGATCTGGAAGGACAGAAATGTGGGGAAAAGTAGGTCCTGTTGCTAATGTTCCTTCTAATTTTAGGCCATTCTCAGTTGATAAAACTAAGTTCGAGTCTCTCAAATCGCACTCTTTTGGGTCCACAACTTCTCTGTCATCCCAAGCTAGTTCGGTTTCAAATTCACCAACCAGACTCTCTCCTTCACACTCTGCTTCCTCTGATTCGCCAAGTTCAAGAAGGGAAGAATCAGGGGAAGAGAAATATTTCAGCGCCTCATATCCTCCTGCTTCTCAATCACCACAAGCAACTGTTAATCGCGAGGCTCGACTGAATGCATTTCATTTAAGGAGATATAGCAGTGGCTCTTTGTTTCAAAAGGATGTTCACAAAACCTTAAAAGATGAGTTGAAGGATCTCAGAGGGAAGAGAAGAGAGGATCCTTCATTCAGTAGTAAACAAAGGGCGCAGGGGTCTTTGAAATCTGATAAGAAACTCGCAACAATTGTTAAAGCTTCATCTAAGGGAAAATCTGTTAGGACCATTAGAGGTGCAGTATACACAGCGGATGCTTTGAAGGCTGGAGATAAGAATGCAACCGAAATTGATGAGCAGGTTGGAGAAGTATCTAAAGATGCAAAAGCAGTAAATATAGATAAAAATGAAATGAAAATGGAAGTACTTGATAATATGTCATATGGCATTAATAAGCAGAACCTTGATAATTGGAAAAATGAATCGAAAAAGGAAGAACTTGACAATATGTCAGTTGGCATCGACAAGAAGAATGTAGATACCCGCTGTGATATGCCCAACATGACATATTCAAAATATCAGAATAAAGAAAAGAAGGAACTTTTGGAGAATGTTAATGTGGAGTCTACAGAAGAGTCAGGCAGTGATACTGATAATGATCGGGTGAGCTCGGGCAAAGATGCCAAGGATGCTTCAGTGAGTGATGCTGGACATGACCCTAACGAGGTTGATAAGAAGGCTGGTGAGTTTATAGCCAAATTCAGAGAGCAGATTAGACTTCAGAAAGTGGCATCTATTGATGCGCTTGAGTGGTAAGCATTTGAGGTGAAACATGCATGACCTTGTACCCCTCTGTATGTATCTAACAAATATGAAGAGGAGTTCAAAAATGAAAGCCTTTTTATTAATTTTTCCAAATTTATGTACCATCTCTATTTACTAGATACAAAATATACCTTTGGTAGATGTGTATAAACCAACTCTTGAGAGAATTGGAGATTTTTTCGTTATGTTTCATTCTTTTTTTTTACAACTCAATGACCTACTGATCATTGTAAATTCACCATTTTTACGTCCTTTTTTGTATTACTGAGGCTCGTTATTTTAGATATTTGAAAGGCCTCTCTTATGGTTAGAGACGTTAGCAGATTGCTGTATTGTTTCATCAAATGTTAAACTTTTCTGCATTTATGTGTATTAGTTCATGGATGAAGAGAATGTTTAATCATTGAGTTATTTATAACATTGTTTAAAGCCAATGCGTTCTTCTGATGAATTAGTTATTGACAGACTGAAAGTGACATGCATGCTTGTAGCCATTGTGGAGCTTCTTGATAATGAATCATAAAAACGGCAACGTTATTTTATATATATATATATATTAAAAGAATGAGAATGGACAAGGCATCTCATCGCCCCAAAAAGCACAAATGGCATAAGGCTTATACCAAAAGTGGAGCGACATAGCCACTAGACATGTCTTAGTAAGCAAACGACAATTACTCTGAATCGAAACGTTGGCCCTCATTGGCTCCTTTGCTCATCGACATTGGACGTGGTTTATTGAGGAAAACGACAGCGTTTTGGAGATGTCTCGTTATGGGGGATTACGCTTTAGTGCCCTACGGAGACAGTAGTATTACCGAGGATATACAGATGTATATGTATATGTATATGTATAAGTACAATAAATGTCAAAGCGTTGCTTTCGTTTTCGAGGGTTTGTTGAGAGAAAATGAAAGTTTGTGAAAGTCACGGAAGAAGAAAAAATAACCCCCATTCCTCTCTCTATCCTTAAATTCTGCGTTGAAGCTCTTACTTAGTCCCGTTGCTTTGCTTTCACATAAAAATTCAGCCTTTTTCTTTCCCCTAATTTTCCAATCCAGTTTCATACATAATGATCAAGAAACTGCACATTCTCCAATCAGTTATAGTTTCAACGATTCACGCCTCGATTCTGTGTCAAGAATTTTCCTGTTGGCTAATTTACCGGTGTATATTTGGTTTTTGAGGTTTCTAGGCCGTTCCTTTTGGTTTATTTCATTTTCTTTTTTGGGGAAAAGAGATCGGCCGTTGGAGTGAAGTTACAGTAAGCGAGTGAGCGAATTAGGTGGAGGTATGTATATCGAGGAACTGAAAGAAGAAGAAGTGGTATTGAAAAGCAGAGAGGATAAATTCCAAGCTGATGCAGATGGTTCTTGCAGTAGCGTTGCGATTTTGGATGCCAAACGGGTTTTGGTAGGAGCAGGGGCTCGCGCTCTGTTTTACCCCACCCTGTTGTACAATGTTCTAAGAAACAAGATTCAGTCAGAGTTTCGATGGTGGGATAGGGTTGATGAGGTATACTACGCAACACCAATATCCTCTTATATGCGCCCACTTCTTTGTTGCATCTTGGAACGTATTTGTTGGGATTCTGTGATTGCCTTTTTCTTTACTAGTAAAGCAGTCCTAGCATGAGAAATAACATGTTTTTTAGTATATGAGCGGCAATTCTAATGAAACAAACAAAAAATTGGCTTGGCAGTGGCCAAGTGATAAGACTCTTTGACCTTCTATGTATAAGATCGAATCTAAAATAAAATAAAATAAATAAAGAAAATTGTGTGTGTGTGTGTGTGTGTGTGCCGATTTTGGTTTGGAGTCTGAACACCTTAACCAGAAGTAGTTAGATTTACATCAAAATAAGTGGAAGAGGTCTGGTTGGCATTAACTATTTGCTGTGTTTGTTAAGGTGGTGGGTTGTACTTTTGCATCTCAAAATGTTGGTCTGACTTGCTTTGCAGCTGTGGCATGCCTCCTCTGTTCCTTTCAGGGAATGGCCAAAATTGCAGTATAAGATGTGAGTATTTTACAAGTCCTAGTGGATCCTTGGTGTCACTTTTGCCACTATGCCCTATCATGTGTTCATGTTACAATTTAACATATTTAATTGTGAAGGAGATGGTTTTTGGCATGTTCTGTTGTTAACTGATGCTATTTCTGTGAAAAAAATTCTTTTAAGTTCAATTATTGGTCCAGCACTCACTTCTCTCTCTGTCACTCTTTCTGTTCCTCTCTTTTTCTTTTTCTTTCAGTTCATTTTGTTAGGTGCTGTTCCCTTTCCTACTGATGTCCCCCGCTTGAAGGAACTTGGCGTTTCTGGAGTGGTTACTTTAAATGAACCATATGAGACTTTGGTACCAACATCTCTATATCATGTGAGTTCATGCATTCCATTTTTCGGATTTCAATGTCATTGCCAAACTGCAAGCTTTGACTTATGATCTGAATGTCGAAATAAAATAGCAGTAAAAAGTTTGGCATTGATAATGTTGTATTCTTCATTAGGGAACTTTGGAACTACCCAGCTGACACTTAAATTATCAATGGGGTCTTTCCTTTTACTGTTGTGTTTTAGACAAGTTAGTTACAGATGGTTCCCAAAGAAATTGTGTTCTAAAATGGACGTTGGCAGTGGATGCAGCCACCATATGTTACACTCTGCTGTCCCTTTGTACAAAAACACAAAAACACTTGTTTGTGTGTGTGTGTGTGTGTGTGCATGTGTGCGCAAGAGTTTCTACATATTCTTTCATTTATTGCTAATTTGATTTGTAGGCTCATGATATTGTACATTTGGTCATTCCAACTAGAGACTATATGTTTGCTCCAGCATTTGCTGATATATGCCAGGCTGTAGATTTCATTCATGGTGGGTCCAATCTCGATATTTTCTTTCTGCTTTTAATTTACAATTGTCTTTTTTGGTTTCTCCCTCCCCTGATAGTGATAATTATATTTTTGATTAATTCTTTTCTTTTCTTAACTTTTTGAAGGCAATGCCTCACTTGGGAAGAAAACATATGTTCATTGTAAGGCTGGTAGGGGGCGAAGCACGACCATTGTTCTCTGTTACCTTGTATGTTTAGGTTCAAAATTCAACTTATCTATCAACTGACTTAATTAACATTCTGTTGATGTTGAGATTTGTGTTGCTTTTCTCTATAACAGGTGCAACACAGGAACATGACACCTGAGGCTGCATATGAGTATGTGAGGTCTGTTAGGCCAAGGGTGCTTTTGGCCTCTTCCCAGTGGCAGGTATGTATTTCCTTTCTTTCTTCTTTTATTTGTAACAATACATGTTAGTATTGTTCCAACTATGAACTGAAAATTTATGCATGAGCATTATAAACATGTAGGTAAATATGTTAATCTTGTCATCGATAGGTTTTTCATGTAGAAGCACACATAATCTCTTCATGTTGTATCAGTGACACAACCAGCATATGCATCATTAGATAAACAACAACTGTGCCATGCCACCATTCAAGCAGTTTCCTAGTCTAATAAGAAAAGCTTTTAGTGATTCTGTACAATCATGTCTCACAGATCTTCTACTTTCCTAAAGTTACCCTCTCACTCTGCTATCAATGCTTAATCTGTCTTTGGATAGGGCCAAGCACAAATTTTGAAATTTAGGCATCCATAAACGAACTGGGTTGTGATTGACGTTGAATTTGCTGAGCTAGATGTCCTGGTTATTTCCATTAAGCTTTTTTTCTTATAATTCCTCAAACTCATTCTCTGTTCATCATGGTTTATAGGCTGTTCAAGATTACTATCTTCTCAAGGTGAGGGAAACTTGCTACCCTAGGTTTATGACAGTAAGGAAAGCTTTGGATTGTCTTACCAAAGAGCATGCCAAACAGAATATAGAAGATCATGATGATGACACATTTGTGATTGTAACGGAATCAGATGTCGATGGGTATGATGTTGAATGTGAATCAGGTATCATGGATAAGAAGATGTTGGGAGAACTTAGCCTGGTTTGCAGGGTTCACTTTGCTGGTCAGGCAGCTATTTCCAGACTTTCATGTTTGTGGCCTGGATGCCATGCAAACCAGAAACCATCAGAAAAGCCTGGAAGCTCTGTTGGGGATGATCGATTGAGAAGTCTGACTGCCGATATCCAAGTTTATTGAAATGTCAAAGTCTACTGAGGTTTTATATGTTCTTCTTTTTTCCCTTCTTTTTTTTTTTTTTTTTTTTTTTTTTTTTTTTTTTTTTTTTTTTTTTTTTTTTTTTTTTTTTTTTTTTGCCGGACAGGGTGTGCCTGCCGGACCTGGGCGGGCGCGACCGCCGTCGAGGGCGGGCATGACTACCCTTGGTGCATTTTTTTGTTATAAAAGGGGCTTTGAGGCGAACTTTTCATTCACTCACCCTTTTCACTTTCCTTTTTTTTTTTTTTTCTTCTCACTTTCCTTTTTTTTTTTTGTTTTTTTTTTGTGCCGGACAGGGTGTGCCTGCCGGACTTGGGCAGGCGCGACCGCCGTGGAGGGCGGGCACGACCGCCCTTGGTGCGTTTTTTTGTTATAAAAGGGGCTTTGAGGCGAACTTTTCATTCACTCACCCTTTTCGAGCTAACAACAATCCGGTTAGCTTTTCTCTCTTTCCCTTTCTCATATCCATTGTTTTTCTTTATCAAAAACAAATAGAGAGATGAATCCTTTTTTCAATCATAGCATGCACAGCTGGACTAAGAGCCTTTCCAAAGTTGAAAAGATCAATTTGGGCAGGTACGACATTTCTCCTGTTATTACCCTTAGGGGTATAGTTGTTGACTGGGCTTTCTTAAGGGCCTGTATCAGATTTTTGGGATCCAGAGGCCCATGTCTTCCGGTTTGGGGCCATGATGGAGGAGATGTGTCCTCTTTTTGAGGAATTTTGTGCTATTATAGGGTGCGACCCCAATGCCCCTCTGGTCAAACCTGGGATGAAAGTTGGGTATGTTAGGTCTTTTGAAAGCTTATTTCAGTTTAAGCGATCACAGACCAGAGCCATGGTTGTCGAAGATCGGAAAGCAATTCTATTGCCCCTGATTGACGAGTTCT
>CANUEP010095680.1:0-13980 GCA_947857235.1 Jatropha podagrica
CCCCCCCCCCCCCCCCCCCCCCCCGCCGGAATGGAGATATCCAAAAACTGTGCTTTTAAAAGCACCAACTTAGAATTCTAGTTGCAACAGAATTAGAATGTATTTGTAAGAGACAAATATTCAGTTTAGAACACTCTTACAACACAGTTCCAAGATTAGAATGACTAGGTGAAGTACAGTAATTGAAATTAGAGCTGACTCACAAGTCTTCTTGCAAGATTAGAATAGCTTATCAAGATTAGAGCAGCTTCACAAAGCAACTGCAAGTTTAGAAAGACTTTGCGAAGTGAAGTATATACATTTAGAACTTCTTCACAAGCTTTTTTGTAATATTAGAAAATGGATTGAACTTAAAAATTTGGACAGAAATAAATTTAGAATGACCAACTAGAACTTCAGAAGATTATGATGCAGAAATTCAGAGTTCTAATTTTATGCAGAGATAGAGCTTGCTTACAATCAAAACTGAACTTAAATTAACTTAGCATTTTTGAAAATATAAATACTTGTTTAAACTGAAAATAATCAAGCAACAACTTCAGAAAAGGAAAGAAGATAGACACAGTGATTTATAGTGGTTCGACACTAACTCGCCTACATCCACTCCCCGAGACGCATCTTGAGATTCTTCACTATGTCATCTCTTTTCAAGGGTAAGAGACAAACCAACAAGTACAAGGAAATAGACTTAATACCTAAATCTAACCTTAACCCACTATATTTCACAGGTTATAGTTGACCTTTACCCTTTTTTATTTTACAGAGATCAGAAAACAGAGTTCAAGACTTTACAATCTCACTCAAAGAGAATGTTGCTTGAAAACCTATAACACACTAGCTTCTCAACTAAGCTAATACACAAGTATATTTCTTTTGAAAATATCTAACCACAATAGATTACAAAAATCTATTTGGAAAGGGAGAAATGCAGTTATAAGCACAAAAGAGCAGAATACAGATTCAAACTCAGAAACACAGATCTATTCTTAATAAAGAGAGGAAAATATAAAATCTTTTCACTTGGATGATATCTCTTGAAGAACAATGATAAAAAGAAAATAAAGGGGGATTGAAGAGAGAGCTTTGATAGATTTTGAAAGCTTAAACAATGGCTCCAACTCTTGTCTAATGTTAATAAGAAGAAATAGGAGAGGTTTTTAAGAGAAATGACAAGTGCACTTTAATAACGTTTAAAATTGAGAGAATTAAATGAGTCTGTCACATTTTTTGCTAAAGCAAGGTGAGGCATAAGGAGTATTCAATGAAATTTTCCTTTGGTTTAAACATGCATGGCAACTAGCATTAAATGAGTAGGGATGGTGTAGTAAACCATGAGTTGTATTTAAAAATCAGAAAGTTAATAGCTGTAGCAAAACTATGACAGTTGAGTTCAAAAACACAGTTACAGATCAGAAATGCATTAATAGCCGTTAACTAGGATTTGCTCCAAAGATATTTTGAGAAGAAAAATATGGAGAAAATCTTTTGATCATTACTTCCAGTTTTCTTATTTAAAACATTTAAAAATAATTTTTAAGAGAGAGAAAAAAAATTTAATTTTGTGCTTATAATCATTATTTCTCTCAAACCTACATTAATTTTCTACGACACATACCAATCCAAATAATTCTTCCAAGTCTTCATGGTCTTCAAGCAAATGTCTTGAATGTAGGAAATCATTTCTTCAATTTATCTTCAATAACAAAATCTGCATAAAATATTTTTAGCATAAAAATAATATATAAATTTATTTGGTTTAAAATAATCATCAAAATCAAGAGGAGAGACAAACCTTGAGCCAACAATCTCCCCATTTTTTATGATGATGATAAAACCAATAAATTTATTAACAATGAATTCATGTGCTCCCCCTAAATTTACGCATACACAAATACAAGTCCTAAAATCAGTAGATGAAGTGAATGATTAAGACTTACATGGGCTCTCCCTGAATAAGTGCAAATAATGCTTATGAGATTCAGAATAGAATAGATATTGGAACCTGACTTTAGAATTAGAATAAGGTTCTAACGTCTAGAAGTCAGAGACATTTCTAAAGAGAAACACATTCTATTCTTCAACATTAGAATACAAAATAATCAACATTAGAACACGAATAATACACAGTTAGAGTTTAGCACTTAATTTTTCCTGTGTTTATTAAAACTATGTGTAGTGTAGTGTTCTCCCCCTTTTTGTCATCAGAAAAGAGGGTCAAAGAAATCACATAAAGAATTGATTAAGGAATTAGTAATAGAGAAAATAAAGCACAAATAAATCCAATTAACTAAAAATATAAATTGTTCTAGAAAATAACAACACACAAACAACAAGTTAATAGAAAAATCAACAAACACAAAAAATAAAAGCAACTCGTAACCAGAAAACAACATGCAATTGACAACAAACAACAGGGGGTATCCATCATCATCAAGAGTCAGGTTTGGCCTTTTTGGCACTGTAAATGACTTGAGCAGTAGAGGGAGAGAAGGATCTTTTGGTGGTAGAAGGAAGATGAGGTTTGCAAATTTTGTGGATGGTACTTTGAGCAGTGCTTTTAAATCTCTTTTACCTTCTAGAAGATTAAGAGGGTGCAGCTGTGCTTTTAAACCACTTCTATTTTCCAGATGATTGAGAGGGTGTAGCCGTTTTGACCTTAAGAAGAGCCAGTCTCCTTTCATTGAGACTCTTTAACTTTTCCATAGATTCTACCAAGTACTTGGTATGCTCTATAACATCCTTACCATGTTTGATACTCGCTTCAAGTTCTTTGTTGTGCTCTTCAATCAGGCCTTGTTCCAATTCCATTAGCAAAGCCTCTCTGTCACTGGGTTCATTCTCTTTTAGTTATCCTCTTGACGTCATCTTCTTTTTCTGCCTCTTTTCTAGTGTCAGGACTCATCTCTTCTTCATCATCGCTTAAAAATAATTATTTAGTTTTAGCTTCACTTGCTTCCTTAATCTCAGGTTCTAATTCAGCTTTCTTCCCTTTTTCTGCTTTCATTTTACCCTCTGCATCTGGTTCCTTTTCTGGACTTCCTTTTTGTTTCTCTAAATTTTCAGCTTTTTCTGCTTCCTCAACATTCTTAGGTAACTCTTCTTAACTTTTTGATTCTAATCCTCCTTTTTCTTTTTCTACTTCTACATTGTCCTTCTCAGAACTAACTTTATCCTTTTCTAAACTCTCAGCTACCTTTTCTGATTTTGATTTTTCTAGTTCTTTTTCTGCAGCCTCTCTTTCTAATCCTTGTTCTTCAACTTCCTCTTCATCTTTCAGTTTCAATGAATTGTTGTCAAGCCTTGACATAGGTTGATATTTTTTCTTTTTCAGATTCACATCTAAGAACTCAAAAATGCAAGTGAGAATCATGCCATATTGGAGCTTCTTGGGTTTGCTCACCATCTTGTCGAAGATTGCATAGCACAAGTTGAAAAGTTTCCTTTCGACTATGTGCCACATCAAGCACAACTCTACTTGATTCACATAAGTTAACGACCCGCTTTTTGGAAAAATGTAGTGCATGATTAATTTATATAGCCATTTAAAGTTCTCCTGCAAGTCAGGGAAGTCCACTATAGATTTCTTCTCAGAACTCCCCTTTCTCATAATTTTCTCCAAAAACTCTTCCTTTTTGTACTCACTTACTTTCGTCACTTCTTTAATCTTAGTTATTTTGGACCCTGTATTCGAAATCTTGAAGACTTTGCTCAAATCATCAAGAGTTAGAAACATTTCTTCACCACCGATCCTTAAAGACAGACACTCAGAATTACTTCTTTCAACGATCAATAAAATTCCTTCACTATATTTTCATAATAAGGCTTGTTAAGCTTTAAAAAGTTTAACGATCCCTGATATTCAAACATGCCTTTAAAGTCAAAATCTGATTTCCCAAAGAATTTCCAGTCAACAGAGTAGGACCTCATCAGGAGTTGCGAGAGAGAATGGGTTTACCTTTCTCTTTCAGCGACACGTCTCTGGCTACCTTCTTGCTTTTTTCTTCCCTTTTTATGGACTTACCTTTGCTTCGCTTCAATGTAGGGCTTGTTTGCGATAGAGATTTGAGGAATGGGAAGAACTGGACATTTTGTGCGATTTAGGGTTTTGAGGTTTCAATTTGGCAGAGGAAAGTAATGAGCATAGCGAGAGTGAGAGAAAGATAGAGGATGAAGAAGAAAAGAGGAAAGATTGATTTAAGTTTTCATTATTGGGAAGGAGAGACAAACAGCTTTGTGAAGAAGTTGTTAGTTAAATGAGGAAAGAGAAAAGAAAAAAGCTGGAGTTAATGGTGTCAAAAATGTGGGAAAGAGAAGAGGGCAGTTTCATTAATTTAAACTTTAAACTCAAAAGGCAATTTTTGAGAAGAGAGGGAAAGTAACTGACTTAACTCTTGATAAACCCTATAATAAATGTCCTACAGCTATTTTTGAAATATCGAAAAAAATAAAAAAATAAAAATAAATAGACAAAACAAAATACATAAGAAATATAATAAACACTTAGTGTGTCTGATAGAGCTTGGATTTTGATGCTGATGGTCACATTAGAATTCAACATTAGAATTCCATTTATCATTCTAATCACATAAACACAAAGTCACACAGATTTCATATCAAAATGGATATCATAGTGTTCTTCCTTTTCGTTTTTCGAAAGCATTTAGAACTTACTTAGTTCTAAAGTTATGAATTTAGAACCAACATACCTAGTTCTCTTCTAATCAAGCAGAATTGGCTTTCATTTAGCGGTTTAGTGAAAATATCCGCCAATTGCTTTTCTATAGGGATGAACTCAACCACTATATTACCTTTTTGAACATGATCTCGAATGAAGTGGCGCCTGAGTTCTATATGCTTGGTTCTAGAATGCTGGATTGGATTTTTAGAGAGGTTGATAGCGTTTGTATTATCGCATCTAATTGGGATTGTTTCTAATTTCAGACCATAGTCCGCCAACTATTGCTTAGTCCACAGAACTTGCGAAACACAACTTCCAACAGCTATGTATGCTGCTTCTGTAGTAGAAAGAGCCACAGAAGTATGCTTCTTGCTGAACCAAGATACAAGGACACTACCCAGAAACTGACAAGTTCCAGACATACTCTTTCTATCCACTCTGCTTCCTACAAAATCAAAATCACTATACCTAACAAGATCAAATGTATCATCTTTAGAATACCACAAGCCAAGATTAGAAGTACCACAAAGATATCTTAGAATTCTTTTTACAGCAATTAAGTGTGATTCTTTGGGTTTTGACTGAAATCTAGCACATAAACACACACTAAAGTGAATGTTAGGCCTACTTGCAGTTAGGTATAGTAAAGAACCAATCATCCATCTAAACAATTTTATGTCCACATCCTTTCCTTTTTCAACCTTTTCTAATTTTGAGGAGGGAATCATAAGAGTGCTATATACCTTAGCATTATCCATTTTGAACCTTTTCAGAAGTTCATGTGTGTACTTGCCTTGGTTTATGAAGATTCCATTGTCACATTGTTTAATTTGAAGGCCAAGGAAGAAGTTCAACTCTCCCATCATACTCATTTCAAACTAACCCTGCATAATCTTAGAAAATTCCTTACAAAGAACGTCATTAGTAGATCCAAAGATTATGTCATCAACATAGATTTGTACAACTAGAATATCAGATGCTTTCTTTTTGATAAATAGTGTAGTGTCCACCTTTGCTCTAGAAAAACCATTTTTAATTAGAAACTTACTTTATCTTTCATACCAAGCTCTTGGAGCTTGTTTCAAACCATAAAGTGATTTAGTAAGTTTATAAACATGATTTGGCTTTTCATAAACTTCAAAATCGGGTGGTTGTTCAACATACACCTCTTCATTTAGAAAACCATTTAAGAAAGCACTTTTTACATCCATTTGATAAAACATGAAGTTTTTAAAGCATGCAAATGCACAAAGCATTCTAATGGCCTTAAGCCTAGTAACCGAGGCAAAAGTCTCATCAAAATCGATGCCCTCTTCTTGGTTGTAACCTTGAGCCACTAACCTAACTTTGTTTCTCATAACATTACCATGTTCATCAAGCTTATTTCTAAACACCCATTACTTTCAATTACAGAATGATTTTTAGGTCTAGAAACAAGTTTCCAAACTTGATTCACCTCAAACTGATTGAGTTCTTCTTGCATAGCAAGAATCCAACTCTCATCATTTGAGCTTCATCAATATTCTAAGGTTCTATTTGAGAAACAAAAGAAATATTACCAAAGTATCATCATGCTTTTTGAAGGGTTGTCAATGATATCCTCTTGTGGATGATACTTGTGGAATCGCCACTCTTTTGGTAAGTCAGAATGCTCATTTTCTATTTCTGGCATTTGGTTTTCTGTGACGTTCTGAACTTCATGTCTGTCCTCTGATTCAGCTTGATCATCTTCATTTTCAGCATTTTCTAGTTATTCTAGTTATTTTGATTGTTCATTCTATTCTTCTTGATTGAAGTCTACAACATCATCACTTTCTAAATTTTTAGAAGTAGAATCAGATTCATCAAAGACAACATGAATAGATTCTTCTACAATTAGTGTATTTTTATTAAACACCCTATATGCTTTACTGTTGTTAGAATAACCCAGAAAAAATCCTTCATAAGACTTTGCATCAAATTTGGAAATATGATTTTTCTTGTTATCTAGAATAAAGCATTTACACCCAAATATATGAAAATAGCCAATATTTAGCTTTCTGCCTTTATAAAGCTCATATGGAGCCTTTCTAAGTTTAGATCTCACCAAGGCCCTGTTTAGAATATAACATGTTGTGGTTTACCGCTTCTAGAAGTATTTTGGAAGTTTAGAATCACTCAGCATGGTTCTGGCCATTTCTTGAAGAGTTCTGTTCTTGGGCTCAACTACTTCATTTTGTTGGGGTGTTCTAGGTGTTGAGAAGTTATGGAAGATTCCTGATTCATTGCAGAAATCACTAAATTTCTTATTTTTGAACTCTCTTCCATGATCACTTCTAATTGCAGTGATGCTGTATCCTTTTCCATTCTGAATTCTCTTACAAAGATGAACAAGTAGGTCATATGGCTCATCCTTATTTCTAAGGAAGAGAGTCCAGGTGAATCTAGAATAATCATCGACAATGACAAATGCATATGATTTACCACCAAGACTAGATGGGGTGACAAGTCCAAAGAAATTAAGATGTAGCAATTCTAAAGGTCTAGAAGTAGAAACCATGCCCTTAGATTTGAAAGATGTTCTGGTTTGTTTACCCAATTGACATGCATCACAGATATGATCTTTTTCAAATTTTAATTTAGGTAAACCACGAACTCAATCTTTCTTTGACAATTTAGAAATGAGGTGCATGCTTGCATGTCCAAGTCTTCTATGCCATAACCAACTAGAATTGTCGATAGAAACTAAACATATGTCTAGGTTATGCATATCTGAAAGATCTACTAAGTATATATTTCCAAATCTTTTACCTACAAATAATGTTTTGTTATCATGCATATTCTAAACTTTACAATGAGATGGCTCAAAGATCACTCTTCTATTTTTATCACAAATCTGACTGACTCTTAACAAATTATAATGTAATCCTTCCACTAAACATATATCTTCTATTGAAGGATTAGAACCTACCACACCAATACCAAAAATTTTACCTTTAGCTTTGTCTCAAAAACTTACTGTACCTCCCTTCTTCTTCTAATCTGGTGAATTTCTTTTTATCACCAGTCATATGCCTAGAGCAAGCGCTATCCACATACCGCATTTCTATTCTCAGCTTGCACCTTAGGCACACCTAAAAATATCATGCAGATTTAAGTACCCAACATACATTGGAACCTGGAGGATTAGTGGTAACAGGTGTAGATCCTTTTTTAGTTTTCTTGCTGTGACTTTTCTTTTGATTAGCATTGCTAGATTTTTCAATATATTTCTGATGTTCTAATTTTACAACATTAGAAATGGCATTTTTACTCATAAAAACATGTTTTTCTCTTGAAGCACAATTATAGTTAGAACTGATTTTCCTTTAAAAAACGATTCTGAAATTGACTTTAGAATTCTAATCTCAGTTCTTAGAAAGTCATTTTCAAAATTTAGATTTTTACATTTCTCTTCAATGTGTTTCAAATTTTCAGAAAACTTTTCATTGCAACTTTTTAGATCTTTGATCTCAATAATCAAATCTTTGCATGCAACCTCTTGATAAAAAGCATCTTTTAAGTGATTACATTTTGTTCTCAACTTTATGTAATCTTTCTTTAAAACCTTATGCTTTTTAACAAGTTTTTCAAATTTAGTACATAGGTTATTATAAGTATCTAGAAGATCACTTTTAGATTTAGGTTCAGAGATACTTACATCGCTTTCTTCATCCTTATGAACTATTGCATTTGTTTTGCTACTTTTGACTCTTTGTGTTGAAATTAGAGTTGTCTGCTTTAGAGTCAAAACTGGTAACGACCATCAAGCAAGTATTTGCGACTTCCTCCTGGCCACTCTGACTTTCAGAATTTGAATCGTCTGAGTCACTCCAAGCAGCTACAAATGCTTGCTTTAGCTTGTCTTTCTTTGACTTCATTTTCAACTTAGGACAGTTTGGCTTGATATGACCAGGTTTGTTGCACTCATAACAAACCACTTCAGAAGGCTCTTTCTTTGGCAGGTTGCTGTTTTTAGGTGAGAAGTTCTTTTTAATGAACTTTTTTTTATGGCCTTCCACCTTTCTTGTAAAACTTCTTGAATTTTCTAGCAACAAGCGCTAGATCATCACTGTCAAGATCAGAAAAGCTTTCATCGCTTGAATCGACCTTTAAATCTATTCCTTTTTTTTCTTATCTTTAGAAGTCAAGGAGAATTTCATCTCTTTAGAAACGAGAGCTCCCATCAAATAATCATATGTCACTGGAGTCTCCTTTTAGTTCATAACTGCTCCAATAGAGTCCCACTTCTTAGGTAGAATCTTAAGAATTTTCTTGACAAGCTCTTCTTCAGGGATTTCCTTTCCAAGAGTTCTCAAAGGATTTATTATGTTGATGAATTTGGAATTTAGCTCAGTGATAGTTTCTCCTTCTTTCATACTGAAAATTTTGTATTCTCTCCAAAGGATGTTGATTCTATATTCCTTTACATGATCAGTACCCTCATAGGTTACTCTGAGTTTCTCCTAAACTTCTCTTACTAACTTACATCCAGAAACTTTAAAACCATTGAACAATGGTGGTCTAGAAATTGATTGACCTTTTAAAGAGTTAAGAGGAAGAGGGGCTTCCATGGGATCTTTTCTCTTAAGCTGTTAAGCTTCGGTAAGTCAAGAGACTAAGCTCTGATACCAGATTGTGGGTCCCGTTTATAGGTATGGCACAACCCAAGAGGAGGGTGAATTAGGATTTCTAAAAATTTTGCTTTTAAAAGCACCAAATTAGAATTCTATTTGCAATGGAATTAGAATGTATTTGTAAGAGACAGATATTCAGTTTAGAATACTCTTACAACACAGTTCCAAGATTAGAATGACTAGGTGAAATACAATAATTGAAATTAAAGCTGACTCACAAGTCTTCTTACAAGATTAGAACAGCTCAGTGAAGAGAAGTTATCAAGATTAGAGCAGCCTCACAAAGCAATTGCAAGTTTAGAAAGACTTTGCGAAGTGAAGTATATACATTTAGAACTTCTTCGCAAGCCTTTTTGTAATATTAGAAATTGGATTGAACTTAAAAATTTGGACAGAAATAAATTTAGAATGACCAACTAGAACTTTAGAAGATTATGATGCAGAAATTCAGAGTTCTAATTTTATGCAAAGATAGAGCTTTCTTACAATCAAAACTGAACTTAAATTAACTTAGCATTTCTAAAAATATAAATACTTGTTTAAACTGAAAATAATCAAGCAACAACTTCAGAAAAGGAAAGAAGATAGACACAGTGATTTATAGTGGTTCGACACTAACTCGCCTACATCCACTCCCCGAGACGCATTTTGTGATCCTCCACTATGTTATCTCTTTTTAAGGGTAAGAGACAAACCGACAATTACAAAAAAATAGATTTAATACCTAAATCTAACCTTAACCCACTAGATTTCAGAGGTTCTAATTGACCTTTACCCTTTTCTGTTTTACAGAGATCAGAAAACTCAGTTCAAGACTTTACAATCTCACTCAAGGAGAAGGTTGCTTGAAAACCTATAACACACTAGCTTCTTAACTAAGCTAATAAACAAGTATATTTCTTTTTGAAAATCTCTAACCACAACAGATTATAAAAAACTATATGGAAAGAGAGAAATGCAGTTATAAGCACAGAAGAATAGAATACAGATTCAAACTCAGAAACGCAGATCTATTCTTTAGAAAGAGATAAAAACAAAAAATCTTTTCACTTGGATGATATCACTTGAAGAACAAACGATGAAAAGAAAAAAAAGGGGGATTGAAGAGAGAGCTTTGAGAGATTTTGAAAGCTTGAACAATGGCTCCAACTCTTGTCCAACGTTAATAAGAAGAAACACGAAAGGTTTTATAGAGAAGTGGTAGGTTCACTTTAATAACGTTTAAAATTGAGAGCATTAAATGAGTCTATCACGTTTCTAGCTAAAGCAAGGTGAGGTATGGGGAGTATTCATTGAACTTGTCCTTTGATTTAAACATGGACGACAGCTAGCATTAAATGAGTAAGGATGGTGTAGTAAACCATGAGTTGTATTTAAAAATTAGAAATTTAACAACTGCAGAAAAACTCGGACAGTTGAGTTCAGAAACACAGCTGCAGATCAGAAATGCATTAAATAGCCGTTAACTAAGATTTTCTTCAAATATATTTTGAGAAGAAAAACGTGGAGAAAATCTTTTGATCATTACTTGCAGTTTTCTTATTTAAAACATTTAAAAATAATTTTTAAGAGTGAGAAAAAGAATTTAATTTTGTGCTTATAATCATTATTTCTCTTAAACCTACATTAATTTTCTAAGACACATACCAACCCAAATAATTCTTCTAAGTCTTCATGGTCTTCAAGCAAATGTCTTAGATGTAGGAAATAATTTCTTCAATTTATCTTTGATAATAAAATCTGCATAAAATATTTCTAGCACAAAAATAATATATAAATTTATTTGGTTTAAAATAATCATCAAAATCAAGAGGAGAGATAAACCTTAAGCCAGTAATTTTCAAAGTCTGTAATGATGGCATAAGTTCTTTTTGCAGGACCCAATGCGTCAGGTCAGTTTGGGAGAGCACTCAAGGAGCTGCTTCATTTAATGAGGCAATTCTTCACATGCCTCACCTAGCCGATAGAAAGGTTATTTCCATTTTCATGACTTTTAGAGCTCTCTTTACAACGCGCCTCTCTCTAGTAAGTTTTTCTCTTTTTCGTTGTTCATTTTTATTTGGTTGGGGTCATGGGTTCCTCTAGTGGTGAAAATCTCCAAATACTATATGAGCACCCTGACGATGAGCATCATAAGGAAATTGATTCAAAAGTGGGCGAGGCAATGGGGAGAAAAGAGAACATTCGGATTATTGATATTCCTTCTGACATCGATGAGGGCGAACTATATACTATGCTTATAACATTTCACTTGAATACAAATTGATCCGACCCTTTGAGGATATAAGGGCGAACTCACACTTAGATGAGGATTCGATCATGCTATATGAAGAGAGCTTCGGATCTGGGATTCGGCTTCCCTTTTCCAAGCCTCTAAAACCATTTTTTAATGGTTATTAGATAACAATAAGTCATATCCACCCTAACGGTTTGTCGTTTCTCTATGGTGTGATTGCGTTGGCTCGAGAGGATGGAAATAGCTTGAATGCCAATGTAGTTTGGGAATTACACCATTTCTCCATTTGCCCGAATGAGGACCATTTCTATCTTCAAGTGAGGACAAATTGTAATATTTTTTCAAAGAAGTCTAAGATTTCTTCTTTGGAAAAATGGGGACTTAAGTATTTCATTGTAAAATTTTATGGGGGGTTCAGATTTCACAATAAATGGTTTACAGATCCTCACCATTTTCTCCCTGCACAACTGACTCCTTATGATCGATGAGTGGCTAACTTCATAAAGGCTAGGGGGCTAACTTCATAAAGGCTAGCTTCATGAGTGGCTAACTTCACAATAAATGGTTTATAATTGATGGTTATCCTACTCGTTCGCTTGGCAGACCTATTAGACCCTACCCTTCCAATCATGGTACTTTCTGTTCTTTAGGTACTTTTACTTAGGATTGTTAAAACTATCACTATTTAATTTTTTTTTTCCTTTGTTTTGTGCATATATGACTCCTAAAAAGAGTAAGGGCTCCAAATTGAATAAGATCACTTATGCCATGAAAAAGAAGGCATCTGCTAAGGGTTCAAGGTAGGTGCCCTCGAAAGAGCCTGTAACTGTACAGACAAGTGTCGAGCCCTCTACTAAACCTATTACTCAAAGCCCTCCGGTTGAGCCTTCTAGAAAGCGGATGAGGGAGGTGCCCGCTTCTATCTCAACCCCAAACCAAGTTCTAGTTCCTCCTCCTCCTCCTCCTTCTCAAACTAAAGCTGCCGACCTCCGATCCTACTTCATATCTAGATATGGGGTGAATTGCATTGTTCAAGATGATGGTTCCAATAGAAAGTTAGTTCATGCCTACTTGTTTCCTACTGACTCTCCATATTTTTAATATATGGATGACCGAGCAACAATGGATTTCCTAAACCAGTGTTTGTTCCAAGCAATAAATGGTAACTCTCTCCATTATGCTCCGTTGACCAAAGTAAAATATGCCTTTACTAAGATATAGGTTAAGAAGAATGAGAAATAGATTGCTTTGAAGGATATTGGGAAGTCAATGCAGGATCAAAAGGATCGCCATAAAGCCAAGCTCGCGGCTCGGGATGTCGAGCTAGAAGCATTAAAGGAGGAGAATTGGAGCCTATTTACTATAAACAAAGAGATGGGAGCCTAAGTAAGTGAGTTAGAAAAGTAGATACAAGAGATGGAGGAGGAGGTTTGGGCTCTCAAAGAATAAGAACAAGCTCAAGAAGAAGATTCGGTGAAGGCTTGTCTAAGTCATCGATCAAACATATTGGTTGGGCTTAAGAAAAGGCATCCGAAAGTTGACTGGGACTAGGTGAATGATGTTTATCAAGAGGATTTAGGCTGAGGATGAAGGGGATGGAGGTGATGGTGAAGTGGAGGGAGGTTTGAGCGAAGGTGCTCAATCGAGCTCCTTTGGGGACAACTCGCTCGCTCCAATAGAGAGTGATGCTTAGAAGTTGTATAGGTTTTTATTTTCAGCTTTTTGCAAGAATTTTTGTACCTATGGTTGTACAAAATCTCTCTAACATAATGAAAAGAAATGGTTTGTTATAATTATACTGCCTTTCTGTGAATACCCAATTTTTCAGGCTCAAAAAGCCTATTTTCCCGGACTGTAAATAGCCCGGCCGGACCAAAGGCCATTTTGGAAGTTCATCGAAAGTATGCCAATATGGTACTTGAAACGTTCGAAAAATTACAAGGATCGCAGAACTGGTCCCGGAATATTGTTTGGAGGCCCGGAACTCCCAAAAAGGCCTTCGGAAGTGGAAAAGAGAGAGAGGGCGAAACGCACTCGCCCCAGCTAGGGCGGCTGCGCCCGCCCAGCAGGGTGGTCGGACCCGCCCTGGCAGGGCGGTCGGACCCGCCCTGGCAGGGCGGTCGCGCCCGCCCTGGCCGGCGGTCATCCCGCCCAAACCAGGCGTGATCCCGCCCAAGCAGGGCGTGATCCCGCCCAATCAGGGTGGTCACGCCCGCCCGGCAGGGCGGTCACGCCCGCCCTCGAGTCCATTTTCGCCTATAAAATCAAGCCCCGGGCTCCGTTTTCAAGCACAGTCTATGTTGACGGACATTCCCTTTCTCCCTTACGCTCCTTGCGTTTCTTTACTGCTTTTCTGCATTTTTAATTTCTGCATTCTTGTTTGTTATTTGGTCACCTAAATTAAACCAATT
>CANUEP010095681.1:0-14699 GCA_947857235.1 Jatropha podagrica
AGTCTCGGGATCCATCTCGGGTTAGCATACCATGCTTTAACCATTGGGTAATTAATCTAGTAATTAGGTTAATTAAAATCGGAGTCATTTAGGGTTTTTCCTAGTTTACCCTTAAATAATTAAACAAGGTGGCGACTCTCATACATTAAGTGCATTTCTATCCATTTCTCATACGCATTTCCACATCGCGAGTGCGTACGGCGGGGTAGGGGTTCACAACAATTAGTAATAAAAATCTATAGTTATGCTTAGAAAAGTGTGCATGTGTGGAGTGTGAGTTTGCACAAAAGTGTGGATTGTGATTTTGCACCTAGATATAAATCAAATCGTGTGTGATTTTGTATTTGCGTAAAAATTTGAAACATGTGTATGTGATTACGTGTAATTGTGTGATTGTGTGTGAAACATGTGACTTTGCACAGAAATAGAGTTGATAAAAATTACCTATTGGCTGAGAGATTTTATCTACGGCCAGTGGTGATGCCCTTACTTGGTGAGTCGGGATGAGTTGCCAGTTAAGCTTAAGAGCTATGTCACAGTTATCAAACCGAAGATCACAAACTAGGCCCAATAAACCCATAAAGCTTGTACCCACAGATTGAAAAACTTTATAGGCTTCACTTTGATTTCTTGTCTAGCTGTATATCTAGTGCCTATGAGGTCTTTGCTCAAGGTCCATTATTAGGAGAGGCTCTTCTACTCGGTGATCTATATGATCCAACACTCGGCGATTTATAGGACTCCAACAGTATAGGCAATTTGGTCTGTACCCATGGGGTATTATTTATTCTTTGAAACTTATTTTAATTAGGCTTTGCCCCTATTTTATTCTTGGAAGCTTTTTTTATTGGGTTCACCCCCACTTATTCTTGGGAGCACTTTTTATGGGGTTTGCCCCTCTTTATTCTTCCAATTCCCCTTATTATGGGCTTTCCCCAATTTTATTCTTCAATTTTTGGTTGTCGTGGAGTTTGCCTCAGTCTGTTCCAAATTGCTTCTCATTGTAGGCTTTACCCCAACTTATTCTGAATTGCTTCTTATTAGCGGGCTTGCCTTAGTTTATTTATTTAACTTCCTCTTTTTGTGGGATTTGCTCCAATTTATTATTTTATTATGACTTATTATGGGCTTTGCCCCAGTTTATTCTTTTATTATCTCTTAATATGGGTTTGTACCACTTTATTCTAAATTGCTTCTTGTTGTGGGCTCTGTGCTAGTGTATTTTTCAAATGTCGCTTACTGTGAGCTTTGCCCCAATTCGTTCCTCTATTGCCTCTTATATAGGCTTTACCCCGATTTTATTCTTGGAAACTAATTATGGTGTGTTGTAGACCCACTATCTTTCACATATCTGGGTAGAAGACTTTGGGAGCTGAGCCAATTGTAAAAAGTGGCAAGAGTGATGCTCGTTGAAGCAACTATTGAGGATGCCCTTGATCCTGTAAGTTTCAAAACAAAAACACTACAAGGAAAACTATGCATGATATGCAAAGTGGATGCAAATGCTAATGCAATGAGTTTGCATGGGTTGCCATTTTAAGGATTGAGAGGCTTGTTTTGGTCGTGGTGTCTAGCTAAGGTAGAGATATGAATAGATGAGCTTTCGGGAGTATTAGGCTCAAGGAAAAATTTGATGACCCCCAATGATAAATTCAGACTTTTTTTGTTTGTACTATGTCTTTATTTCATAAGATTTTTTTATTTTTTATTTTGACACATTGAATGATGAGTTCACATTTTGGATGAGAGGTCAATTATTTGATGAGATAATCACGATGCCTTAGTTGGATATTGATCCTACTTCATTGATCATTTCTTTACCTGGGATTCCATTGACTAATATCCCATCAGATGAATCGAGAGTAGGCATTTTACCATTGTTACCTTTATTAAAGCGAGCATAGATCTTAGATCATTATGTTCATTTTCGTTGCTCGTCTTCTCACGTATCATGAGCTAGTGCTTTGCACCGATTGACATTGATGATTATTGTATTATCAGGCCTTTTCCAATTTATAAATCAAGCGTGGAGTGATTGTGCTCTGTTTCTAGTTATTCTTCGTTTCGCTCAACTAGGAGAGTCATCTCAAAATTTTGACACTGATCTTGGTCTGATGGGGAACCAACCCATTCTTCAGGTAAATATACCCCTAGTCCATCTCATATGCTCTAATTTTTGCCTAAGTCGTTCTTTCAAGTTTTTGGCTTAGCAGGCTTTTTATTTTTTCCCCTTTTATTCTTTCTTTGCCCTAACTTTTTCCTAAGTCGCCCTTTTTGGGTTCTCAACTTAGCAGGCTTCCATCTTTTTTATTTACCCTGACTTTTGCCTAAGTCACCCTTTTTGTATTTTCAACTTAGCGAGCTTTCTCTTTCTTATTTGTGCTCTAATTTTTGCCTAGTCTGTCCTTTTGGATTTTTGATTTAGCAAGCCTTTTGTCTTTTTTCCTTCTTTTTTTTTTTTTAATTTTCATTGATTGGTGTAACTTTTGTAGCTCTGTGTTGTTGGAAGCTTAGTATGGTGGGATTGCCATCAAACCATCTACTATGAATCGCAATGCTTTGCTCGGCATTGGATACACATCTTTGAAGTTTTGGTGGAGGACTGGACAACCATTTCTAGAGTATCACCGCAGCAAGTTTTATGTGGATCCACCCATTGTGGTCTCTACAACATATCACTGCATCTTCATATATGCTCCATGTGCCTCTCGTGGGTTGACTATGGTTGTGGCCTACTATCTGAGTAGTATGACTTGGCAATACTGGTTTCATTAGTCTGTTTCAGATTATTCTCGCTTCAGAGGACGCCTGATTACCCAAGGATCCTTATCTCGCTTTTATTTCCATTTAGCACAGCTGTATTATTGTTCCTCTTCCTGATATTCAGAGTAATGCTAATGGCGACATGCTTATATTGAAATTGGACTAGATGCGAGTGCCATAGCTCATGGACTATTTATTTCTTGATAGGTCTAGGCAGATAGTTGCCTTATTTCTTTGCTTTTTAATTTATGTACTACTCAAAGATTAACTATACTTTAATAAATGGTGCACAAAATGCCATGCATAATGATTTTACTTGAAATGTTTGAAATATTTCCTTTTATTTCATATCAACAATGTAAATTCAGATTATTTGAATAATGATAAAAAATTAACACATCACGCTTTAAAGTAATAAAAACACCGAAGGTGAATGTAATTAATTGGGCTTTTCCATAAATGTTTCATCTTAAACATAAAATTTTTGTAAGTTCATTGCCCTTTAGATTTGACAACTTCATTGTACCTTTTGAGAACATTTAATTGATCATGAATAGACCTCCTCAGTTAGGCTTAAATTTTTCCTCGGGTCATGAATGTTTGGCCTCACCTATTTCAGGACCAAATCTCCTACTCTCAATAACTTCAGATTGATTTTCTTTACTGAAGTGCTTAGCCATTTCTTTTTTATGCAATTGATCCATGGGAAGTTGAGACTCTTTTCATCTAGGAAAACTAATTCTTGATGGTGACTTTTGGCCCATTGATTCCACTTCTATCTCAGTCTGTAGCATAGCTTTGATTCCATAAACCAGAGAATAAGGATTTGCCCCATTCACAAACTCGGTGGTGGCCTTGTAACCCTATAAAGCATATTGCAACTGTACGACAAGACACGACAACTTCTCAGCCATTTTCCTCAAAAGCTTTTCTTCTTTTTTTTTCCTTCTTTTTTCCTTTTTTCTTTTTTCTTTCTTCTTTTTTTATTTTCTCAAATCTTCTTTTCCTCTTTTTCTTTCTTTTTCTTTCTTTTCTTTTTTTCCTTTCTTTTTTTTTCTTTTTTTTTTCTTATTTTCTTCTCTTTTTTTTATGTTTTTGTTTATGGCTTCCACTACCCATTTTCTTGTGAACGAAATGGCGAAAACTTATGATGCTCAATTCCACATTTGGCTAATAGCATTTTCACTTTCGTTTGAAACTGAACTACATTATCTGTCACAATATGATGGGGGATCTCATATTTGCAAAGAAGATTATTTTCGATGAATTTGACCATTTGCTCGTCATTAATATTCTTTAAGGAGTTTTCCTCAATTCATCTTAAGAAATAATCTACTGCCACCATTAAGAATTCGTGTCCATTGGAACTAGGTGGTGAGATTTTTCTAAAGATATCTATTCCCTGAGTTGCACCATGACGAAAATAGTGGGATGTAATTATGATGGTGTAATGTGACTCAATTCTCCATGAATCTATTACTCGAAGCACCAACTCACAAAAGAAATACAATCTCTCTCTATTATCAACTAGAAGAATCATTGTCTAAAAATTTTCTTTGCTATAAATTTTTTTGCTCATGTGGGCACCGTGAACTTGTGCGTGGATCTTTTCTATTATTTTCTCAGATTCCTTCATTGATACTACATCTCACCAATACACCGCTTCGCATTTTCTTGTACAACTGATTGTTTAAGACTTCGAATTGTAATGTCAAGCATTGTAAGGCTTGTTTATCATCTTTAGTAGTTGACTCGGGATTAATTATTTTGTTCATCCACAACACAATATCATGGAACCATAGCTGATCATCTCTCGATGATGCTTCATTTAGATCTCTACATTTTGACTCGTGCATTCTTCTTGGGATTTGGAATAGTGTTGGCTAACTAATCAGGGTAGTGAACTATTTATAGAAATTCATGTCAATCTGCTTGGCCACTTCCTTTCCAATTTTTCGACCCATTCCGGTCTCAATAATCTTTTCTTTTGTTTCACTACCTTAGCCTAGGATACTTGGAATAGTGTTCTCAGCTATCTGTTAGTGCTTAGCATGTCCTAAACTCCATATGAAGGATTCTCTCTTACCCATGAGTAGGTTTTAAAGTTTAATGTTTAATTCTTGTGTTAGGTTTTGGACTAATCAACAACTTTTATTTTGTGTTAATATTAAATTCAAGCATGTGTGATGAGTTTGCATTAAATATGTGCACGAGCTTATCTACTTTGATGAATGAAACCGCAAGAAAGAAGTCAAACAAAATAAGCAAAATTAAAATGCATTTTATTGAATAACAGAGAAAATTTTACAGTCAGTATCAAATATAGAAATATCAAGAGAAAAGGGATCTAGCCTCCTCAAGTTCTCTTCTAGTAAAGATCTCATTACCAATTTGATCAATGGGATCAACAGCAACCTCCTCGGTTCTTTTAATTCTCGTACTTGACTTCTTTATTTGTGGTGACTTCCTCTCATTCGGCACCTTTCAACCCTTCAATTCTTCTTCTCTTTCTTTTCCTTTTTCTTCTTCTTCTTCTTGTTTTTTTTTTTTTTTTTTTTTTTTTCTCTTTTGCCTTGGCCATAACCAACAAAAATTTTGAGCTTCGAGGGCTTTGAATTCTTGTACGAACTATGATGGCTGCAAGGTTAGATATGATGCATGTGTGCATGAATGTATGAAGATGGAGAGGTCACATGAAATGCTATCACGCAATGCAACATCGTGAAATGCAACGAATGCTATATTTTGTCACGATTTAGTAGGAGCCATTCAAAATGAAGATTAAAGAGAGGCTTTTGAGGATTACAAGAATCAAAACGTGCTTTATTTTATAGACAAATATTTGGAATGTCTTATTATTATTTGAATCCCTTTCTTTTTGCCTCAAACAATGATGACGTTTGAGCAGGGTCAGGGTCTTTTATTTATATACAATTTGAGAATTTTTTCCTTTTTTCTCTTTTTCAATTTTTGATCCATTTTTTTTTTAGACATTGAAAATATTTGGCTCAAAGTAGTTAGCTTCTTACGTTGCCCCAAAGGTTGACTTCTTACAATAATCCTTTTTGCCCATACCGAGGTTTTGATACTCCTTTTTTTTTACACTCAAGCCTAAGACCTTTGATGTGGTCCTCAATGCCTTATATCCATAAGGCAATTTGCATATGAGATGAAATGCAGATCCGCAACTTGGAAGAGTCGTCGCTTCAATTTGTGCTTACTCGATTTCAAGCAAAAGGTTAGTGGGCCTCTTCTGTCGGTGTACTAGAGGAGCTTCCTTTTTAGGCCTTTGAGTATTGACCTCAGATAGGAATGTGATCCCTTGGAGAGAGTTCTTTTAGCTCACTTTGATTCAAGCACTCCTCTTAAGTCTCTCCCCCTTTGGTGTTTCGAATGGCAGGATTGATACATGACAAAACATTATTACATGGCTACAATGAAACAAGTTAAATGATGCATGAAGAAAACACAACAAAATATAGTATAAGTATATACAAACAAAGGGCAACAAGAGTTGAGAAATACATGATCTACAGCCTTATATCTCTCACATACGATTTGAAGACAAAGGTCTTTCTAAAACCCTAGGAAATATTGGTTGGGCCTAGAAACCATCATGAGATTTTAGATTGATGCTTCTTGTATTTATTGTATGAATGAATCAATCATAAGTTTATTATGGTAATTCTAAAGGAAGGGACTAGGGTCAATTACAGGAGCTTTGGTTGGGTTTATTTAAGTCGTGGGTTCTTTAAGTGAGAATTGATTGTTTCCACCCACTTAGCTTTAGGTCTAAGCTAACAGTGACAGCGAATTATGCTAATTCTTCTTATATACCAAAAGGTACTTGACTTATGGGTGGTGTATATTAGTGGTGGATGCCAACAGTCAAATAGAGTGAAAGGATCACAAACCCTAATATCATCTTTAGGGTTTAGGGTAGAAAAGAGGTTAAGAGGAGACAAACACATGAATGATAATTATATTTACACAAAAAGCAAAGTCAATTTAAAGTTAATAAAATTATTAAAGATTGTGAATAAGTGGGCAATTTTTGGAGTCAACTCTCTACTCGAACCCAAAATCGAGAACTAGATATTCTAGGTTCAATCATTAGCAGAGTCGCCAGACTAAGGATATGAGTAGACTTTTATGAAAGGAAAGAATCCAATTGAACAAGCTTTATTAATGTTATTTAATAAATCGATTTTCTTTATTTAATCCATTCGTTAATCCTCAGGAAAAGGTTATCTCACTTTGGTAAGAGTTTTATTTTTAGGAGTCACCATCCTTATTAGGGTGAATTCTTAAATTGCTTGATTCTTTGGAATTGACTGACTTAGTTTTAAACAAGAGATAAGGTTAGGGAGTTAGGAATGGTATGAGAAGGTGTTAGGCACCCATATTGCTCAGTTAAACTGGACTCCTCCTCATTGTCCATTAATTCGCAACTACTCAATAATACCATGAGCCACTGGCTTATGGGGTATGCCACATGTAGTTACGCCATTGTTGCTAGTAGTGTGCCATAGAGGCATTAAAACTCTCCTTTAGTTGATCCGTTGATCCTGAGTTTCCCTTACAACCAAACTTAAAAATGTTGCTTAAACACCAAAAAGAAAAAGGAAAAAGATGAAGAAACGATGTAAAGGCTCTTATGTATTACCTTTTTGAGAATTCCCCAAAGGTTTACGCAGGAATGGATAAAGAGACCCAAAGGTTAGGTTCTTGATCCAATAATCCAAGACTGAAGTTTGATAGATGTGTTTTTGGGATGTGTAATGGATCCTTAAGGGGTTTTTGTGATTGAAAATGAACAAATCACCACTTGGAATAAAGAAAAACACTAGTTTCCATTGATTTCCAAGTAGATTTTTCAAATGGCTAGAGTTTCCTTGAGTCTCCAAAAAAATCCTCCTATTAATAAGAAACGGGGATGTGTGACCTTATTTTAGGGCTAACATTTAAAAATGCAACTTGTTGGCCTCAAAATGGGGGGTCGCATGCAAAACGAGGTGGTGCACTAGGAAGTGCAATGGATCGGGCCTGGTTTTGTCGTGAAATGCTTGGTAACCTGAAAAGCTAAAAATAGTTATACACATGTATTTTCTCAGCCATGGACCATTAGTCCTAGAACTGGGACGATTGGAAATCCTGATCCAAACTTATGTAAAAAACGGTTATCATCACCTAACTTAACTAACTCAAAGAAAACATAGCAATTCTAGTAGATAATTACCTAACTAATAGCATATTCAGCTTTTAAAAATGAAAAATGAAAATCGGCAGTAATAAAGTTCTACCTTCGGATATCATTTGCTCAATCTTGTCTAGCTAAATTGCATACAACCAATATGTTTATATGCATTCTTTAAGTTGGAATTAACATACAAACATGCCAAAACTTCACGGAAATTGAAGCTATGAAAAGAATACAACTTGGTATATTTCTAGCAAAATCCACTACTTAACTAACTCAAAGAAAAATAAAGAACTTAAATGGAACCATATAAATATAGAGACTTCTAAAATAGAAGAGCATGAATGAGAAGCATCTAGTCTTAAAAATTCTTTCACAGTTGTTATCTAGCTTTAGTTAATCTTTAGAAATATAAACAAAAGAAAAAGGGAAATTAAAAAAAAGGAAATAAAAAAAACCAAAAGTTTATTTATTTATTTTTGGATGGGACCAAAGTTGTTTAGTTAGTGACTAATAAATTTAAAGAAATAATAATTAATATAAAGAATAGGATTTTCAATATTTTCTTTCTAGAAAAGAAAAAAAGGAAAAGGAAAGCTAAGATCAAAGTGGATTCCAAGTTTCTCAATTCCAATATATGAATAGGAATGGGCGATGCCAAGAAAATACCACTAAACACAGTACACACATCATCCTCCTTCTGTCCTCTCTTTGCCTTAACCCCAAACCCAAACAAAAATCAATTAACGTTCTCTAACCTCTCTCTTTCTTTGCTTTTCTTTCTCTTTCACCTAAATAAAGTACCATTTCAATCCATTTAGACTCTTTCATTTTTTATTATCAATATTTGTCTTCAAAGGTAAGCTTTAAAAGGTAAGCTTTGTTGATGTTTTTTGCCAGGCGGGTTTTGCTATTTTCATTTTTCTATGATTTGGGTTTGGAATTTGGGTAATGAGGTCTTGTTTTGATTGTGACTTTGGCTAAAATGAAATCTGTTTAAGGGAAGAAAATAAGATAAAATCGGCTTACCTAAACTATCAACTTGCCATAAAAAAGATTTGCTCGCCAAAACTAATGGCTGTCATACTTGCAGCATCAAGAACTCGCCAAGATGGTGACTTGAGACTTCATTCACGTCGAGAAGGGAGTGGAATGGGCTTGGTTGATGGCCGATAGTCGTGGCTTACCAGTTTCTGGCTAGAAAAGAAATGGAGAAGGAAGGAGAGCTATTGTACGATTGTCGTATGATGAAAGAAAGACAGGATGAGAAAATTCCAAGTTCTCTCTCTCTAAACCCATATATTTTCTAATATGATTTTACTCTAAATCAATTCGATTTGATTCATTTTATTTATTTTCCTTTGGTTTTCCAATGGTGTAAACCATGATTTCCTTGTGGTCGATAAGTGCTAGAGCCTGCTGATATATATATATATATATATATATATATATATTTTAAGAATAGAGCATGCTGATATTTATTTTACTATAATCTTAGATCATCCTATTTAAAAATTCTTTAATTGTGGAATTAATTTATCCTAGGCATCATCTCTATTCCTTTCTTTGTTTTCGATTATGGAATTAATTTATTACGATTTTATTTATTTGTATTGATAAATAATTGCATGGTTTTCGAAATTGTGCTCAACCTGTTGTACCTCCGACACCCCAATTAGCAAAAAGAACATCTAATAATGATGATGAACCATTAGATGCATTTCGGAGACATTGTAGAGGGCAAAAGTTTTTGAACCCATTACTGATTATTTGTATTTGTACCGTACTTGTAATTATTTGTAATCCTTCTATGATTTCATTAGGTTGTGGACTCAGAAATAAAAAGAGATTGCAGTTGTTACACATAGTGGATTCCTATATCTTACATTAAGTGGGAAATGTTAAAAAATAAAATATGAAAAAAAAAAAAAGGTTGTAAGCATACATTATACCAAGTTTGATTGTTGCTTCTTAATTTAGTTCCTACATTTACCTAGTTTGATTGTTGGTCTCTGTTCCAATTTTTGATTTTTTAATTTTTAATAATTACCAACTTATCTTTTCGGGGTTTTTAATATTTAATTTTTAATTTTAATAATTTTAAGTTTACTTGCACTGCACATAGAGATAAACTTTGTAGGTAAGTGATGTAATTTTCCTCTCCTCTTGCAAAACATGAAGCTTATTTTGATATTCCTTTTGTTTTTACATTAAATTCTAATGGGTTGGCTTTTATTATATCTAATGAAGCATTAGACATCTGTGCCTTCTTCAATAAACACTAATTGGAGTTTTTCTAATTCCACTCCTTGTTCATGGTTAGGGATTGAATGTATTAATAGTAACCACAATGCAATTTATTTAATTAGATATTCTATTTTTGGTCAATTGGGACAAGAAATTGCAAATTGGACCCATTTACAAATCCTAAATTTGAGCAATAATAGTTTTTTCTGCCTTAAAGTTTAAATATTGTTCTCTACTCCAAAATTTAAATATAATTCTTTCTAGATATTGTTCTTTACTCCAAAGTTTAAATATCTATCAAAATATCTTTGCTAAAGAAATGCCTTAAAGCTTGCAAAACCTACAGTTATAGCGATTCACTAAATGGAGATTATTTTCTACAACAACCAATAGTCATTCTCTACCAGAAAGCAACAAAACGAATTTCTTTTCTAGAAAGCAAAAACCACCTACAAGTACAGTCTATTATAACATAATTATTGACATGCAATCACCATCTTATCAACTTCTCATTTGATTAAGACACATGTAAGTTTGAAGAAGAAGGTTCATATTCATTTTCTATGTTCATGATCATGAACAATTTATCCACCTTCCGCAATATCAATTGCCATCTGCCACAAGCACATCTATGTAGACACGTTTACTACAGTTAGTCTAATTTTAATATTTTTAGTCTTTCATACATATCATTACTAAGGTATCCTTATATATATATGTTTTAAAATCTCTCTCTCTCTCTCTCTCTCTCTCTCTCTATATATATATATATATAACACCCGTCGAAACCAAAATATAAGAAATTTATAAATAATATTAGCACAACAAAGAAAATAATCGAATTAAATTGTGACTATCAATAAAATATAAATAAAAAATCATAAATAAAATTAAATAAATATTAATTTCAAATCTAAATAATGGATCATAGATAAAACTAAACTTTCAGAAATCTAAGAATAAATTCTCATAACATAAACCTATGTCCAAAACAAATCATCGTCTCCATAATAAAACCTGTTAACAAAATAGCTAATATTCTTAAAAT
Source organism: Jatropha podagrica (assembly GCA_947857235.1). Taxonomy (NCBI): domain Eukaryota; kingdom Viridiplantae; phylum Streptophyta; class Magnoliopsida; order Malpighiales; family Euphorbiaceae; genus Jatropha; species Jatropha podagrica. The sequence continues at coordinate 11,259 of CANUEP010095681.1, forward strand.
AGTTTAAGAGATGTGGCAATTCATTTATTTTTCTCTTTCTTAACCATCACTTTCCTTATCTTGTTGTTTGAAAGTTGTGTATTAGGATCATCATCAAAGTTCGAATAAACTTTTTTTCATTCTAAAAAATATTCCTCTTAGAAGAAATTCTTGCAAGAGATGTAATCTTATTATTTGAAATGCAATCCTACAAAAACAAATAAGATATCTATATTTAGTTTAACTTAGGAATAATAAACAACAACAATAATGATAACAATAATATATTTAAAAATGAGATGGCTTGTTCATAACCTTAACATATTTGTTTTGAAATGGGACTAAATCATTAGTGAATTCTGGATCCTATAATTTCAAATCACATAATTAATAGCATGATAGAAATATATATTATAAATTTAAAGTGTAATTTACATGTTCTAAAAAATAAGAGATAAAACAACATATAGTGAATGTATCTTGCGTAGGAGAAAGACTATATTGCTCTATAATATCTTTATCAAAGTTAATTTAACAACAACATACACTTCATCATCTACATCAATGTTAGAGCTCTTAACCATCACTTTGAACATGACCTTTTTATTAAGAACATTATCCAATCCCAATGGATAGCTACAGACACACCAACAACAGAAAAATATAATAGTGTTAGAATTAGAAGAATTAAAGAGGATTAAAACACTAACCAAAATAAAATACCTCAGTTAAACCTTCCTTTAAATCATTTGTAGACTTTCCTATCAGTTGCATAGCTTCACGATCCCAAAGCAATAAAGAAATAAATCCATTACCATTATGACACTCACTTGAAGCTTGTATCTAAGTTCAATTTATACATTCAAACTATAAATATATGTATGTTTCTATAACTATTCACAACAAAGTTAACTTTAATACTGATAAGTAGAAGAATAATCCAGTCTGTCACATTTTCTACTATAAAATTTATTTTCAACTTTATCCACCTTTTTCGGACACTTCGTACACCCCAAATATGATCATCCTATGTTAAGTTCTAAATCAATAATAGTTGCAATAATCTAAAAGCTTCCTTCTTATAAATAAAAATTATACATTTATAATATCTATATATTTTGAATGAATATATAGTATAAATCCTCAAAAAGATGTACTCACTTTCATACACTAAATGATTTCTCGAATAGTTTAGACTTCCACAATTTCAAAAGCCAACTCATTGGTGATAGAATAGTTAGGTTGAGAGGAAATTTGAATGGTCCTCTCAATGTTAGTTTTAGACACATAATGCATTTTGCATTTCCAGAAGTTAATAACAAGCATAAATATAAATATTCATTCATTTTTAAAAGTAAATGTAGTATTTATGTGTAGAATATACTTGGACTTAAAATCAATAGTTTGTGGAAGATCAGGATTGATCCAAAGTATAATTGTCTGCAATTATTTAACTGTCTGCAATTATTTAACTAAACGTGTATACTAGTTTAAACTCAGGTCTTCATATTCTAGTTTAAACTCAATTTTTCATATTTTACTATCAATTTGCGTATTCTAATATAAACTTTATTTACAATTGAATAAAATAATAATAAGAAAAAATTATTGTAGAAAGATGATTTAAGGACATAGCCTGTTAAAATCCAGAAAGATGATTTAAATACCTTGAAATTTTTGTGCTTATATTAATTGCATAACAATTATAACTGGCTGCTATCTCTATCTAAGGGTGCCAAAATTTGATTTACAAATTCCCCCCAAAATTAGTAGAAATGTTATTTTTCCTGCATGTGAAAAATGACATCAACATAAATATGTTGCTATAATTAGTTAATTTAAATCATTCCTTATGACTCATAATCTTGTAGCTCCACATTCGTAAAATGCCGGTTTTATTATCCACCTTCCACTTTTGAACTTCACTGCGACTGACAACCTCTCTAATGACATCTGTACCATTAAAAAATATGAAATAATACAACAAAAGAAATAAAATATTGAGCTTCACGAGTGAGGATAATGAAAGTATTACCGAATAGTTCATTCTCATCAATATCAATGGGATTAATCAGTTGAATATAAGGATGCAAATCAAAGATATTCAATTTGAAATTTGCATCACTTGTTTTGACAACACTTGTCCGTTGAGTGAATGTGAACCTGAATTTGTGCTTAGTGGTTTTCAAATTCAAATTATTTGGTGCAATTGTGAAGTTCTTCATGAAATATAATCCAAGCTCGTATATCTTTGATTTGAGTCAAAGAATAACTTTTTTACCAATCCTTTCATGGATACGATCTCCCTAAAATCAAAGATGAACAGTAGGGAAAAAATATTAATGCAAATAGAAACTCTAACGCAAACACATGAGAGTTTATGGAGAAAAAACTGCCTAAACTCTAATGCAGTCTAGTTATTGAAATTAATAATTTATGCCTAGATTTACAAGGACAAAAACTGCACTTTCTAGATATAAAGAAGAGTAATTTAGATTATAATATAAATGAAAGTCCATATTAGATGGAATGGCCATTTTGACATCCGAAAGGAGTAGGAGCTTAATGAACAGAGACTTTAGTACGTAAAACCAAAATGTGTAATACATCGCCACATATATATATACTAAGTATATTGAATGTTCTCTTCACCAATGGAAACCTAGTTTTGGGTTGACATGAACGCTTAAAATGAAAGATATTTATTTTGAGAATTAGCTTTATAAACACGCACTTGGGAGTGAAAAAAAAAAGAAAGAATCTATGCTGTTTCAAGTGCAAATTGAGTCTTGGACAACTACTCATTGATAGATTTTTGGAATGGATTTAAAAGAACTTGCTGTGGGTTTCACGAAGGGATTTCAAGCTTGAGTTATACCGGAGTTTGCTTGGACTTGCAATATCTTTATAATATTAAAGCAAGAAAAGGACATGAAAGTAAAAAACAAACTAATTCATGTTTGAGTGCATTTTGTCAAATTAGATAATAAAAAAGAATCTCAAATTCATGTAATGCAAGTTCCCACAAAACTGAAAAACTAAAGCATGAAAACTACCCATCAAAGTTGAGTATTGATAAATTATCAATAATTATATAAAATGAGTTAGGAATATGTAAATTTATTCATTATGAACATGAAACAAACACATAAAAGCTAACCATTTTACAGAAATAATTAAAAAAATTAGGGCAAATGTTATTTTAGGTTAAGAAATTAAATAACAACAAACATAAATAGAAAAACTGAGGCTTTATAATTACAGCTAACAAAAGGAAATTGATATGGATTTTTAATTTTTTTATAGGGTTTTCTTTAGAGCCTGTGAGTTTATTATGGAAAAATATTTTCTTATTTTAATTCATCAATAGGGACACATATATATATACATACATGATACTATAAACCTATTAGAAATCTAACTCCTAATAGGGTTCTATTTACAACTCCTAATAGAGTTCTA
>CANUEP010095741.1:0-23060 GCA_947857235.1 Jatropha podagrica
GAAAAGCAAAGCAAATCAATTGAAATACAGAACAATCTTGTCACTATTAAGTTTACCAGTTAGGCAATATCGAAATGCATAAGAATAGAAATCCTCAAAGTTTCCTGGTGTCCCCACCTTTTAACAATCACAAATACAAAATCAGTAACAAACCCAGTTTCTACCAGCCACCATTAGACATAGAATTGTTTCAGTAACTATTCCAGACAAGTATAAAGTACCTCTTTCTCCAGTTCTGGGAGTGCTTTCTTTAGTTTGTTGAGAGTATCAGCGCGAAGAGCCTTCAGCCCTGTCCGCCACTCTTCCTGATAAATGAAGAGTAACAGATAATAACAAGTTAGAGAAACAAAATCAAACAAATTCGTGTACAATTCAATTTGGTCAAACAGCTGATTCTAAAGTGTCCATAAACTGAAGATTTGAGAACATGGCAAAGTGTCCTTAACTCTAATTTCCATACGTATCTTGATAGTATGATATATTATGCGTGTTTGCTTAAAAATATGCAAGTAAGAAGGCTATTTTTCTTATTCCTTGGATTGCAATTCCACTTATAATACTCCTTTCACCATCTTTATAAAAAAGAATTTTTCATGGTGCCTCACCCTCTTTAACTCATCAATATACATTTGGCCATACCATAGGCTTTATATTGAAAAGGCACAATATAATTATCCAAATAACAATTTTTAAATACAGCAGCATCAAATATTTAGGTATAATATTTATGCTTACCTGGGTAAAATAACCTTGCTTTTGGGCTTTCATTTTCCTGAAGTATACAAACAAAATATTTTGGTTTTACTTAGAAACAAATGATGTTTAGAAACAAATTATAATGAAATTCGAATTGTTCACATTCCAACATAAATAACATACCAAGCAAGCATCAGGATCCGAACATCAGTGTGTTCAACTTTCAAATCCGAACACAAAGCCTCAATTCCTTCAGGACTGGTTGGAAAAACATAAGAGCATAAGATATTTAACAAGCACGTTTAAAGTGAAAGCCTGATGTATACCAAATCAATGCATATTCATATACAGTTGCATCAAGTCCAATTTTAGTATACAATTAACTATAGACCTAATATATAAAACTGCACCTAAGCTTTAGGAATTTATCTTAATGCCACTCTAACAATCCTGCACCTTGGATTGATAGATGCAATTTTGAGTAACAATAAAGACCCGTCTAAAAGTAAGCACCTTCATGAGCATGATAGGTCTTTCAAAAACTGTAGGGTATCACACAGGTAAAACCTTAAAATTTAGACACTATTTTATGCAGTAGGCATTAACTATAGAAAATTTTTTTGCACGTTTGAAACAGTAATGACTAGTTTCCATTAAAGGAAAGAACAAGAAAAAACGTGTTCTTTGACCATCTCTTCCTGTACAACATGAAAAACCCACAAATGATAGTTCTAGCAAATAATGACATGCTTTTCAGATGTAATTCACACGGGTATTTTTTCAAATCAGTCAAAGATAAAATAGAAACTTCCACTAAAAAAAAAAAAAAAGAAACAATCAAACAAATTTTGCCTCCTTGAAAACAAAGTAAAGTGCATATGAAAAATAACATAAGTAGAGTAAATTTGTGAAACAAAGCAATTATTAGAGAAAACTTACTCAATCATGCCTAACGGGGCATTTGCATAAGAATTAAACAGGCTGTCTATCCGCTCAATGTCCTTTGATTTGACCTTACCTGAAATTCCGTAAAGACCATATCTTATGGTTACAAGCTAGGCAGTATATGCTCAAAATGAGGATATCACCTGAATAAGGCTAATAAAATTGGAACAACCATTAAGAAGATTAATCAACATTCAATAACCTTGCTTACATTCCTTTACTTAAACAATACTCACTGATTTGCATTATTGCCCGCCAATCTAAACATAACGGAAATTACATACTGTTTCCACTAAAAAAGATAGAATTAATAGTTACAAACATCAATTAAAAGCAACGCATGACTATCTTGCCAACCAACAAAGTAACTCAAAAACACTTTCCTAAGAGCAATTAGCTTACGAGAAACAACTGCATTATAACTAAAGGATTATCAATCATCAAAGTTCCGAACTTTAGTTTAATTTAGAGTTAAGGATTAAGCTACAGAAATAACCAACTTTAACCTAATCTTTTATTAGAAATTGCAATTAAAATAAGACTCTGATTCACTGTTTCTCTAGTAAATATTTCAATTAGGGAAAATTCTGCCTCCACAAGGCTGAAAATAATACTATGAAAAGGAAAAAATTACAATGAATTAAATAACTTTTATAATATCAATCATAGATATTTCAAATAACAGACAATCTGACACTAAACCAATTCAAAAATTAGGAAAAAACGATGAAAAGGTAAATCTTCTAAGAGGTATTCATACATTCAAGGGCGATCGCGCGAAATTTACAAAATGATTTTCAGATTTCGAACTTTCTATTGTATTATTTAGTTAATTTTTCTCGTCAGATTAAATCGTCAAATTTTTAGACCTCTTGCTAATTTTGCTAATATTCCCGTGATTTCTCGGTAACCAAACAGCGCAAAAGGATTATAAATTGAAAAAATAAAAGCAAATAGAAATAGAGCACGTACCAGCACGAGAGTCAGCAGATGATGTGACGGAGGAGGAGTTCAGTGGGGCCGCTTTTCTCTTTGATGCGCGAGGCATTTTTTGTGTTAGACGATAAACAACAACCGCTGGATTTGATGACGACAATCTAGATTTAGTCAAAAACCCAAAACCCTAATAAATTATGAAATCTGAATTTAATAAAAAGACTATTGTTTTTTTTTTTTTCTTTTTTTTTTTTCAATTTCTATTTCAAAAGCCAAAAATCTGTTGTCGTTTGGAAGACGAATGAGAATGGACAATACCGAATACCGATGGCCTTTTATAGAGTTCACTCCGGGCCTTGCTGGGACATAACGTCATAGACCACTCTCGCGCATGCGCACGCGCGAACTCCATGCAGCAATACGCCTGAACTAAATTAAATAATTATAAGCCATCAAATTAAAAATTTAATCACAATAATAAAAAAATATATTATATTTTTACCATATTTTGATTTTATATTATATAGTATAACACAATGGATAAAATTAAGCTATTTTTATTTTTCTAACCAATAAAATTAAAAATCTTGAACATATTATATTATTACTATGTTTAATATATACTTCATTTAGTGTATAATATAATTTATCATTTTTATTCAACATAATTTGAACTTAAATAGAAAATTAGTACGAAAAATTAAATTTAAATTATTTTTGTTTATTATTTATTCAGCCACTAAAATTAAAATTCTTAATGATATTATATTTATACCATGTTTAATATATACTGTGTAACATAATTTATTAATTTATCTAATAATTTAGATTTAAATAATAAATTAACATATCTAATAAAAATTAAATTTCTATTAATTTTTCAATTAATAAAATTAAAATATTTAATTATATTCTTGACAATCTAAAAAGAGTATTTTTGGTGATTTCAATGTTTACTCCTCATTGTAGTTTTATACGTAGTTATTAAATTAATATTAATTATAAATTATAAATAGATTATAGATATTATAAATTATAGATAATTATTTTTTTTGAAAAACTAACCATTATTCTTGATTTGTATTACTTTTTCCTTTTTGCAAAAATCTAGCCATTATTTTTATAGATCAATATATTTTTTTATGTTTTTATATAAATTTATTTATGCAATTTCATTAGCAAAATAAAAAAAGTGATATTAGGAAGTCAAAAAGTCAATTCAGCCGAACATGATTCAATTGTTTCATTCGGGCCATAAATCCATCTCTTTAGGCCCGTATTGAGGTCCAAAACTTTATAACCAGACCTAATATCATATTGGGAAAATGACGTCGTTTCGTCTGTTCTCCACTGCTATAAAAGTACCAGAATATGCAATCTAGGGTTTTTGTCGCCAGGGTTTCCCATTCACGGTTGCAGCATTTAGCCTCAGAGCTCCAAAGCAGCAAAAATGGTACTTCTTCTGACTCGTCATTCTCATAGAAACTTAGATCTATAACTGATCGATTTTGTATTCGTTTAACTTGCATAAAAACATGGTGAAAATAACATAACAATCTCGCACTCTTATCCATAGTTATTTATTGGTATTTATATGGCTCTGAATGGTGCTTTTTATTTGTAGCCTTCACACAAGACTTTCATGATCAAGAAGAAACTGGCGAAGAAGATGAGGCAGAACAGGCCAATCCCTCATTGGATTCGCATGAGAACTGACAACACCATCAGGTACTTACATACATATGTAAATATGTGCGTTTTTGAATTGAATCTTCGATCATTTGTAGGTTTAGTTGATGCTGGTTTTCTTTTCTCTTTTGTAGGTACAATGCTAAGCGCAGGCACTGGCGCCGTACTAAGCTAGGGTTTTAAGGTGGAAGAGATTGTTCAAGTTTGAACACTTTTTTAAGTGTTTTGATTTTTTTTTTCGCAATACTTGAAACAAGTTTTACATTTTGGTTGGAACTTCTAGAGTTATTTATATGGGATTTTAATGAGATTGTTGTTTATTATTTCTGTTTATTTTGATATTCCAAATCTGACTTAGTTTCAGTTTTCCACATTATGTATTTTCCTTCTATTTTATGTTTTTCATTTTGTTGTTTGTTTAACTTGGTTCTGCCTGTTTAAGTTTATTAATGTTTGTTGGAGTTGTGGTTTGGAAGTAGAAAGCCGTCTGAGGTCAGATGTTACTTTAATGTTGAACCAGCTTGGGTCATACACACCTTTGCAGATTGGATTAGTAGTCAAGTTTCCTAGTTTTTTCAGCAACTATTGTTTGGGCGTACCAATAATTGTTATATGTTGAAGGCATTCTTTTCACCAATGCAATTAGTATAAAAAAATTTCTCATGGATTACCGTGGTAGACATGTTTCTTTTGTGAATTTTATTGCTCAAGTCTTTTAAAAGAGAAGCAGATGGTTTCTAGATAAAGATATAGGCTTCATTTCTTATTAAGAAGTTTGGTGTTTATTAATCCAAAAATTTTGAGACTTGTCTTTTACTGGGATTGTATACTGGGGTCCTAATTCACGATAACTTGATGACAGTACTTGGACATTGGCCAAGCGCTGGTGAAGATGTGCTTGTATTGAGCAATTTAGGTTTGATTTTGTGATGAATGTTCACCTAGAATAGTTGAATGCTTTGGTGTTTACTGTAAAGATAGAATCCTCAGTGCAGAGAATTGGATGTAGTTTAACTTGAGCAGTATATGTCTATTGAAAGAACTAGGTTAAGGATAATATAGAACAAGCATCTGCTGTCCAGCTGTGAGCTTTCAAGGCATTTGTATTGTTTGGGGGAAGATAGGTTAATTATGTTGCTGATGAGGGATTGTGGTGGTCGGTAACTGATCGCTTTTTGATATAAATTGTTTCTCTTAAAAAATCATTTATTTGTTTTCAAAAGATGGAGTGGGGAATGCTTGAAGGGATCGAATTGTCATTATTATAACACTGGGAAGCTCAAGGATTGTTTGAACTGCATGCATAAACTTATGATGCCATGTTTATGTAAATGCTTGATTGAAGATGGCATCTTTGACTGCATATATTTCCCAGCTCAAAGAAAGATGAAATTGATACAGAAATGATTGATTGAAGAACTTATGTTTTGTTTTTTTGGCTGAATGTTCTCTTGCTTAGGAAATTGTTAGTGGAAACTTCAGAACATTAAGATGCTGCACTGTTAATGAAAAAACTGTTTATTATAGGTGTTTTGTCTCTGATTCCTATGCCTATTCTGGAAATACGGTAGTTGGTTCTTAACGAACTTCTGGTGGTGCTATCTTGTGGGGTTTTGCCCTTTATTGTGTTTAGAAAGGTGGCATTATGGCCGAGTCTTTGCAGGTTTTGAGTTTGGGTTGATGGATTTATGGTGTCTTGGCAGGGGCTCCACTGAGTAGTTAAACCGTTATGCGAATGAAACAAGTTACTTGAACATTCTCGATGCCACCGTTGAACAGACGTTTTGTTAACTTTAGAGTAGTAATTTTATCATGTGCTCCAATTTGTTGCATTCAACGGACCAACTGGGGTGGTCTTCACTTTCCTTGTAATGTAGAATTAACAGTACAAATGCCTCATTTGATATAATTTCCCTAGTCTAATTAACCTGTCAATGTATGGTGAAAAAAAAATGTTAATAGCGGGTTTCCAATTACCAAATTGGTTTAATTTGTGGGATAAGTAATTTCACAAGCTGTCCGCATTACATATCGAAAGGTAACATTGACTATATATACATAGGGGTTGCTGCTATAATTTATGATAGTAGTATTAGAAAAATCCAAGGTCTTCTTTTAGCAGAACCGTAGCTCCAAAATGATAATGTTTTCAACTATGGTTTCATTTATCAGAAGAAAAGCAAGTTAATTAGTTTAAATTTCATATTCATTAAATTGTCTTGTTATAAAGGGCTGGTCAAATGTCCATGCGTTTTGTATCTTGATGGAATCGAAATATTACCTTATGGACTAATCTCCTTAAAGCCCAATTTCCAACAAAACATTCCAAGAGATGTTAAGGATGCTATGATCTTTGCATGGGGACTCTATTATTTATTTAATAAATAAAATCTCACCTCTTTTGTAAATACTGAGAATGAAAAGTTTCAAAAATTCAAAGCTTTTTTATTATAAAATCATTCATTAATTCATTGAGCGTGGGGAGGATTACTACCAGAGATTGATGATTTATTATTATTATTATTATTATTATTATTTACTTATTCATTTTTTGCTTTTCCTAAAATCATTAGAAAGAAAATACAATAAAAAATGTAGAATTTTACCATCTAAATTATCTGGCGTTGACTACATAAACTTGTGAGTCAGAAGGGAATAAGAGTCATAGAGATGTCAAGTATCCATCCTTCGTTAATTGTTTCTTGAGATGGCATCCTAAATTTCCTATTAGTATCATCACCGTACGACCGTAGACTTTGGTAAGCCACAAAAGGAAAACAAACCAACCCAACGAATTGCTCGACCTTTCATTGATTCTTCCATTTATACAATTTAGTTCTTAATTATAAAACCAACAAATCCGTCAACATTCAACTGCCCTCTCTCTTCTTCAGATTACAACAAATCTCATTCTTGATTTCCCTTCATTTCTTCTCTTAGTTGTCTCTTTTAGTAGGCCTATGGACGGCAAGGAGGCCTATTAGAAGAGGCGCCCCCCCACCCACCACCCACCACCATCCCATTTTGTCTATTTTCTTTAACTATGGGTGACATTTCCATGGAACAGATAAAAAATGAGAATGTTGATCTTGTAAGAACTTGGCTTTTCTTCACGTGTTTGCATTCTTTTGGTCATTCTAGTAATACCCCATGAGAATATCAACCGGATAGATTAGCACAAAAACTATAAATTATTGATGCTGATAACATATAAATCATTAAATAAAAGTGATGCAGAATATAAGAATTGAAATATTGAGAATATCTTGTCTTGTATTCTCTTCGATCCAGAAATTTTCTTTCCATTCAAAACAATATAATTAAATTGTTAAATGTTGTGTTCGTGTAGGAGAGAATACCAGTTGAACAAGTCTTTCAGCAGCTAAAATGTACAAAAGAAGGGTTGACTACAGCAGAAGGAGAGAAAAGGCTTAAAATCTTTGGCCCTAACAAGCTTGAAGAGAAAACGGAAAATAAATTTCTTAAATTTTTGGGTTTTATGTGGAATCCTTTATCATGGGTCATGGAGTCAGCTGCAATCATGGCCATTGTTTTAGCCAATGGAGGAGGCAAGCCACCAGATTGGCAAGACTTCATTGGAATCGTTGTATTGCTTCTTATTAACTCCACCATCAGCTTCATTGAAGAAAACAACGCAGGCAATGCTGCTGCTGCTTTAATGGCTGGTCTTGCTCTTAAATGCAAGGTACATTGTCTTTCTTTGCACCTGTTTAATGTCCAATTGTCTCTGGTTATTCTTGTTCATGCATATTAGGTACTGTTTTTTAGGTGCTCAGAGATGGAAAATGGAGCGAGCAAGAAGCAGCTATTTTGGTTCCAGGAGATATGATTAGTATCAAGTTGGGGGATATCATTCCAGCTGATGCTCGTCTATTGGATGGAGACCCACTAAAGATTGATCAATCTGCTCTAACCGGTGAGTCACTTCCGGTCACAAGATATCCCGGAGATGAGGTTTTCTCCGGCTCAACTTGCAAGCAAGGTGAGATTGAGGCTGTTGTTATTGCCACTGGTGTGCATACCTTTTTTGGCAAGGCAGCTCACCTAGTTGATAGCACCGACAATGTTGGTCATTTCCAACAGGTATTTTATATTTAGTTTAGTTGCAAAACAATCTACTTTCCGAATTAATTCTTTTCTTTCAACAAAGGAAAAAAGGTTGCTATTTGGGGTGTTCTGTAAATCTCAGTGTCTGCCAACTTTTATTGATCAGGTGTTGACATCCATTGGTAACTTCTGTATATGCTCAATTGCAGTGGGCATGATAATTGAGATTATAATAATGTTCCCAATTCAGCACAGGAATTACAGAGAAGGTATCGACAACCTTTTGGTGCTTCTGATTGGAGGTATCCCAATTGCGATGCCTACAGTTTTGTCTGTGACAATGGCTGTTGGGTCTCACCTCTTGTCGCAACAAGGTGCCATCACCAAAAGAATGACTGCCATTGAAGAAATGGCTGGTATGGATGTCCTCTGCAGTGACAAAACTGGAACTCTTACTCTTAACAAGCTTACTGTCGACAAGAGCCTTATCGAGGTCGGTGATCTAACCCAAAATTTTTTAACATCAAACAATAACAAAATCTTATACAAATTAAGATCATAAAGTTTGTTACTTATTTTAAGTGCATTGGAAAGTGCAGGTATTAGCCAATGACCTTGACAAGGACTTTGTTGTGTTGCTTGCTGCTAGAGCTTCTAGAATTGAAAACCAAGATGCTATTGATGCTTCAATTGTTGGGATGTTAGGTGACCCAAAAGAGGTATCTGTAGAGTACTTTCTCATAAACATTAGTGGTTCAAGTTAGCTCAGTTTTTATGAAAATTATTTTTACTTTCTTGTGATCTTTGTTTAGGCAAGAGCAGGAATTACTGAGGTGCATTTCCTACCCTTCAATCCTGTAGAAAAGCGCACAGCAATCACTTACATTGATAATAATGGTGATTGGCATAGATGTAGCAAGGGAGCTCCTGAGCAGGTGAATTCTCGCACCTGCACATAGATATGTATAAGCATTGTTGAGATAGTATTAAGTTTCTGTTTGGATACGCAGATCATTGATCTTTGTGGGCTTCAAGGGGAAATGAGGAGAAAGGCTCATGAAGTCATTGATAGCTTTGCAGAGCGTGGCCTTCGTTCTCTTGGTGTTGGTCGTCAGGTAAATTAGTTAATTACTGCTTAAAATCAAGATGATTAATTATTTTCTAACTAAACATAGTGCACTTCTTTTTTTTTTCTTCTGTCAACAGACAATTCCAGAAAAGACCAAGGAAAGTGCTGGAGGACCGTGGGAATTTGTAGGTCTTTTACCTCTCTTTGATCCTCCAAGACATGATAGTGCAGAGACAATTCGTCGAGCACTTGATCTTGGGGTCAACGTTAAAATGATTACCGGTGATCAACTTGCCATTGCAAAAGAAACTGGTAGAAGGCTTGGCATGGGCACCAATATGTATCCGTCGTCTTCCCTTCTTGGAGACAGTAAGGATGAGTCAATTGCTGCTATTCCAATTGATGAGCTCATCGAAAGAGCTGATGGGTTCGCCGGAGTCTTTCCTGGTAATAGAATTTTCATTTAGCTATAGTAGCATCACGTCTGACATGCTTACTATTATGTTTGAAGTCTCACATAGACATTAATTCAATGTTAATTTCGATTGATGTAAACCAGAACACAAGTACGAGATTGTCAAGAAACTCCAGGAGATGAAACACATTTGTGGAATGACAGGAGATGGTGTGAATGATGCACCTGCACTAAAGAAGGCGGATATCGGTATAGCAGTAGATGATGCAACAGATGCAGCAAGAAGTGCATCAGACATTGTTTTGACAGAGCCAGGATTGAGTGTCATTGTTAGTGCTGTATTAACAAGCAGAGCCATTTTTCAAAGAATGAAGAATTACACAATCTATGCTGTTTCTATAACAATACGTATTGTAATGGGATTCATGCTCGTTGCACTTATCTGGAAATTTGACTTCTCCCCGTTTATGGTCTTGATTATTGCTATTCTTAATGATGGCACTATTATGACCATTGCTAAGGATAAAGTGAAGCCATCTCCTGTGCCTGACTCATGGAACCTCCAAGAAATCTTTGCCATCGGCATTGTGCTTGGAACTTACATGGCAATCACCAGTGTCATCTTCTTCTGGCTTGCTCATGACACTCACTTCTTTGTGGTAAGTAATCTCTCTATATGCAAGAAATGTACATGTTAGATTAAGAAAAAGGTGGTTTCGTTTATAGTCTTGCTTAATCTCGAATGTTATTAGCAGCAGCTTTGCAAGAGTTAGAGAAGATGAACAATCCTTTTATATCTGTAGGAAAAATTTGGAGTGAGGACAATCGAAGGTTTACATGCTGAGCTTACAGCAGCACTTTACCTTCAAGTGAGCATTATTAGTCAAGCACTCATTTTTGTTACTCGATCAAGGGGCTGGTCCTTCTTGGAATGCCCTGGATTCTTGCTTGTTGGTGCCTTCATTGCAGCCCAAATGGTTAGTATTCTTCTTGCCACGAAGGAAGATCATTTGGTTAATCAAGCCAAATTAACTCAGTTTAGATTTATTTGAATATATTTTTATAACATCTAAATCCGAAATTAATAAGTATAATAATCAATTCAAACAGAATTAAATCAGTTTGGTCAATTCGATTCGATTATTTCAAACCAAATATGATATTTTAGGCTTAAAGATAAATTTGGTTAGTTATATATGAGAACCAAATCAAAAACTGCAAACCAAACGATTTTATATATTCAAACCAATCAGTAACCCAATTTCTAAAGCAATGATTCAAATCCAACCGAAATGAATCGTTTAATTCAGTTCTGGGCTTCTAACAGAAAATTGCTGCCCCTACTTGGTGGTACTGTGTTATAAGTTGTTGATATGCTCTAGCTATTTCCACTTGTCCAATTAATTTAGGTGGCTACTCTAATTGCTGTCTATGCAAGCTGGGATTTCGCAAGAATCCAAGGAATTGGTTGGGGATGGGCAGGACTAATCTGGCTTTACAGTATCATCACTTATATTCCTCTGGATATCCTCAAGTTCATCGTTCGTTATGCCTTAAGCGGAAGAGCTTGGGATAACTTGTTAGAGAACAAGGTTTAAAAGACAAAATTATTTCTAATCATACAACTAATCTTCTTTTTCATTTTTGCTAATTGAATTCCATTCCTCTGTTTCCAATTTCCAAATAGACTGCTTTCACAACCAAGAAGGACTATGGAAAGGGTGAGAGGGAGGCACAATGGGCTGTGGCTCAACGCTCACTTCATGGCCTTAAATCGTTGGATGGTTCAACTCATGATAAGGCCATCCATAATGAATTGACAGAGCTTGCAGAGCAGGCAAAAAGGCGCGCTGATGTAGCGAGGTTCGAGCATTATATTATATTTCTGGATCGATCTATTATTCGGTCGCATATGTATTTACAGTTAAAAAATTAATGTGTTTCTCTTTTTTCTTTTTTTTCTTTTTTTTGCAGAACATATCCATAATTAACTTGTTTTTGCAGATTGAGGGATCTTCACACATTGCAAGGGCATGTTGAGTCAGTAGTTAAAGAAAAGGGACTCGACATTGACACCATCCAGCAACATCACACAATCTAACAAGGCATTCAACAATCTAACAAAGCTAGTCCATAATAAAAAGAAGATAGAGCAACTAAGTTTTAGACAAGGGAACTTTTAAGGGGAGAGAAAAAATGAAATTTAAAAATGAAGAAGCTAATTTTAGTTTCTACAAATATATTTTTTTTCTTCTTCAAATGTAATATTTCCTCTACTAATAATTAAGGATGAGACTTGTTGTAGCTGAAGTAGAAAGAGGCACTAATATATTTTTATATTTTTATTTTATATCGATTGTTTATGAACCAGCATCCACCATAGACTATGGATTTCTAAAAACATGGTTATTGAAATTCATTTTTCTTTGTACATATGGGGGTACATTTTCAAGTCATCGACAATTTAATATCTAAATCCTCCTCTCGCTTTCAAAAAAAAAAAAAAAAAAAGGGAGGCCTTCAACTATCTCAACTGCTAGCACAATAATGACCTGTGACCCACCGTAGCTGAGGAACGCTAGCAAGTATGCAAATTGCAGAAAAAAATTTCGAGAATCATATAACATCAACCAAGCAAGACAGAAAGCACTAACAGTCTAACACGCTTATGATAAGAGTTGATGCAGAAACCAATAAGAACCCACCATTAAAAGTCAAACAGTCCTTCGCTTCTGATAAAAAACCAAGAATTTTGACTTCTACAATATCTCTCTTTATACAAATGCTTTTACCTGCGGTGATGCTGTTTGCAACCAGAACCTCACAAGTTTAGACTAAGAAACATCTTGAAGCAGCTAGAACAAAAATGTTTTCTAATTGTCAAAACAGGATGTGTGTATCAGAGGGAACCCCAACAAGGTAATCCAGTCCCCTTAGATACACCTAAACTCATAAAGAATTCACTCCCTTTAGTGACAATTCTTTACTAGAAAAAGTATACTTTCAGTTTCATATGCATGCGTAGTCCACTGCTCCATAGACAAATGTCACACAGGAACAATGAAAAGAAAACGTACATCTAGTTTCAAATTCCAAGTCTAGATTTAGGGCACTTGACTTGCACAAACAGAAACCTCAGTTCAGCAGTAGAAGCTATAAAATTCGAATAAACAAAATAACTACAAACAAACGTACATTTATTAATGAGTAGAAGATCTCATACTCAATGGTCAAACTCTATGATATCATACCAGAGGCTGTAATCATTGAATATGGGATGAAGAGCTCTAAACTGCTCCAAACTGAGGACTGATAAACAGAACATGACATCTTATAGTAAATAATCTGCTATCATTAAGCTCAAACAAGCAGCCCCTAAATAGAACCTTTACCTGAATAATTATAAACATAAAACAATGGCAGAGTGGACTTGCAGCCACAAAAGTGCTTCAAATGCTGGTCAGCTGACTCAGATCCGATCAGCAAGGTACTTCGCTAATGAGTTGACTGGCTTAGCAGTGTCAACACCTTCAGTGCCCCTATGCTTAATCTTAATCCGAGCAAGGTAATCAGCTGCAATCCAAGCAAAGCTCAACGTTGTTGCATTTCCAGCAGCATCAGGCTCTTGTAACTCCAGAGACCTCTTTATCCATTTGGGATGGTAAGTGACCTGGTACCACGCTGACGCCTTTCTCTCATATAGCAAGTTTTTCTCATCATCTGTGAGTTGCTCAAAATCCAAATCCATCTCCTCAAAAACTTGCCTAAATTCTTTCTTGAGTGCACTATAAGAATGCTTAAGCCTCTCCTTCAGCTCCCCAAGCTTCCTATTATTGCACATAGGCATTGACCAAATGTGACCGGTGACCAACTCCTCTTCTCTTTTCACTTTATACTGTCCCAGAAGACCCTTCAGCTGTCCATCATATGAGCACTTTTGATCCCAGGCTTCAAGAATGTAATCAACAGATCCCAAAACCTCCAGATTAGTATCATATGGGATACCACCAGATGAACAATTAAGCTCACAAGATGCAGCTGCATCATCATCGCCATAAGCATCTTTAATATGGCGATAGAGTCTTCCCAAAATTTTGGTTGACTTGTATGATTGATACTCTTCTTTACCCATAAAATCGGGATACATTTTGGGTTTCAGGTATTGCGGCATAGTTACAAGTTTCCCAGTCTTAGGAAAGTCAACAGCTGTGGCAGCCAATTCTGCCAGTTTTATGCAATTTTCATCCAGAGCCCCACATTCACTCAAATCAGCATGAACAACATGAGCATTACAGATTGCCCCCAAACTCTCATTTACCATGTTTTTTGCAAAAAAATCTATAATATCCTGCACATTTATTACAGAAGTAATCAGATGCTTTTAAGCGGTAAAATTAGAATTCTAAAACATTGTATTCCTACATCCAAAGAAATAATAAACTGCCCTAGGATCTGAATCTCAGTAAGACTATCACACTTTTCATTTCTGATACTGTCATCTAGTAATGTCATTTTCTAGACAAAATAGAACAAAAATGATCTTCTTCCATCAATTTGCTTTTCTCATATATCTAAACATTTCACTCAAACCCAAAAAATGAAAAAAAAAATGTGGCATATCAAGATGGAGAAATTTTCGGGAACTTCATTTCTTCATTCATAGATTCCAAAATCATGCTGGTATTAATGCATAATTCACCAGTTTAATGCAATGGCAAATGATAAATCAAAAAATTAGTACTATGGTGCACCTAATGTGCAACAAAGGTGGTTGCTTAGTAGATCGCATAATACTACACTAGAGGATTGTAATGATGTCCTGGGTACATGAAAAACATATCACTTATATTTGGTCAAGATGATTTACAATGCCATCATCTTCCCTAGCAGAAGTTCAATACATTTGCTGTATATTTAAGTCAGGTATCAGTTCACGCAGTACTATAGCGGAGAATAACAGGCAAAAGCTTGTTCCGAAAAGATAAGAAGTATAAATTACCACCAACACCGATTTGTAAAGAGAGCAAAACAAAATTGTCCATTAAACTTCAAAGATAACACTCAAATAGAACAGAAAAGTACCTGATGACTGACAGGACGACGCAAAAGTTTAGCTTCAGCAGCATCGTATTGCATTGGTGCCCAGCTCTTTTTACTTGGAGGAATAAGGTTTTCATCCCATGTTACAAAGTACAGATCTCCATCCAGGTCACTTCCGGAAGCTTCATTTGTGTGAGGTCTGTCACCCTTCTGAGGAAAAACAAGGCAATCATGCAAATGGCATAGACCTGGAGCATCAACAGCTTCCAGAATCCTTACATCTCCTGGATGAAGACAAGGATTTTTAGCAATCACTACAGTCCCTGTGATTACTTGAAGATTTTTCTTGGTCTCACTAAATCTTGAGCCGTGCTTAGAGAAACAGGTCTCCAAAGATGGGTTGGACACTTGGATAAAGCATTGGCCTTGTTCAAGCACCCCTAGTTCATCCAAGCAGCCCATCAACCATCTCCCTGAGGACACAAAAATTCTGGCCTTTTCTCGGAGGTCCCAAAACTGTGCAGCTCTTACACAAGTTAGCATGCCTCGTAAATGAGGTTCATTTTGAGGCTTGAAACCTGCACTTAACATCAATGCTGCAGTGTTACCTTGCTCAGTACATGATGCAGTAATGACATCAAATGCAACATCAGCATCTGTTAGCATCTCATTCAGTTTGGAGACCATAGCAATCTGCATTTTCCAAAATATTTCATCAGAAACATTTAAAGTGGAAAGCAAGGTTATTATCTGCCGGTTTAAGAAACCAGGCTGAAACCTGGTCCACGAGCAAATCTCTAATGTAGTATGTTTAGACTGGAACTTGTTCATACTGGGCCTCAAAGACAGGCGGATCCCATCACGTTGTGCCGGCCAGCAGGCTACAACTCCTTTACAGCCAGCATATCTAATCTGGTAAGCACAAGGTGGATTAATGTCCAATTTCAATTTTTCAGCAACTTCCTTTGCGAGATCTGGAGTTATCATGCCAATACCATCAGAGAAGTTATAACCATTCCTCTCAATATCTGGATGCGCAAGATTAACTTCTGCTGATGGAACTTCTACAGTTGCATATGTAGAAGAGAAACACTGGCCCATCCGAGCAGCACATTTCGCAATGTTCCTGTTGGTGAACTTCCCCATCCACTTCCTGATTTGGTCAACACTAATTTTTCCATCTTCAGCAAAAAACCAAGCAGAGCGATCCCTCAATTGGTTGGAAGAGAAGGCCAAAAATGAGTACCTCCGGCCACACAAGTAAAATCCATCTGTCAGAATACTCTTCACCCTTTTGAAGATTCTGGTCTTTTGAGAAAAGGAGGTAGAAGTGATGTCTCTGACTATAGGAGCAACATAATAAGTTAGAGTGTTTGCATTGATTGTCTGCAAGCCTTCATCCATAAAGGTTACCCTTAGAAACCGATCAGCGATATTTTTATATTTTCTCAAAACTCTATTGGAAAGTTCTACTTCAGGAGGCAAGCAATAAGCTCTAGTAGGTGTAATAGCCAGCCGCCTAATTTCTACAATATCATCCAGCTGCTTAT
Source organism: Jatropha podagrica (assembly GCA_947857235.1). Classification (NCBI taxonomy): domain Eukaryota; kingdom Viridiplantae; phylum Streptophyta; class Magnoliopsida; order Malpighiales; family Euphorbiaceae; genus Jatropha; species Jatropha podagrica. Next base: position 16,409 of record CANUEP010095741.1, read on the forward strand.
GGCACTTAAAGAGTTTGGGGTTCTTTAGCAACCATTCTTGGACAGCTTTGAGACTCCTATGAGCATCAAACACAGGTCGCTTGTAAGAACAGATATGCTTCAATGCAGCCACATTAATATCCACAGGTTGGTGTCTCAGTAAATCAAAGAAATTGTCAGATAGTTGGTGTTGATTGAATATTCCTTTATGCATCACAGCATTCACGAGGAACACTATCTCAAAAGCTATTCCTTCCTTGTGATGAATACAGAAGAAAGGATCTGACATAGGCATCCCATAATCGGGTTCATTCAGAATCTTAAGTGGTCGCCTGAGGGAGTCCACCTGCACCCTTCGTTCTTTTAGATAGTTCATCGCCCTCTCCAACTTTGCACCATGACGAGGAGGAATTGAAACTCGATAAGAATTACACCTTCCAATGGCACCACTAGGTGTAAAATCAGTGGTCCGAATCCAAGGGTCATCGTCATCCAACAAATTAAATGGGACTAACACTTCAATGTCATCATCTGCAGTTCTATACCAGACCCAAGGTGCGGAAGCTAATTGCAAAAGGATAACTAAGCATGAGGTGTCTTTGTACTGCTTTATCTCATTAATGTCTCTCACCAAGAACTCCAACTTAAAATCACATCTGATAACTGCGTGCTTAGTTGTGTCTTTGATGGAAAAGGCTGTATCCCTTGTGAAACAAAACTTGCATGTCCCATCGAAAGGATCCACAAGAAAATCAACTCCAGAAGGAGGTCCTCTCCAACCAACCAAGAACTCATCACGGCTAACCAGCATTCCAATCTCGATGCATACATCAGACAATTTAGAAGGAATAGTTTTTCTCCTCCTCTGGTTCAAGTGAAATGGATTTTCAGGCCCCAGACTAACCTTCAACGGCCTGTCATTCAGGAAAAGCTCACAGCGCCCTGCAGCATTCTTAGCCCATGTAGCAGATTCAGCTGAGGCAAAGTGCACAAATGCATGGGGCTCTACCCTCTTATACTCATTTGTCCTATGGATGCCTGCAGTGTCCATTATCTTAAAATTCGGATAGGATTCAGGGGGAGTCCAAGATGTCTTCAGTCTACACCGCCAAACCTGTCCTATCACCTCTTCCAAACGTGCCACTAGATCTTTTGCATTGACATGATTATCAAATCCACCGAAACTAACTTGAGTTACAACTGTGTCTTTCTCACTTCTTTCTGTCCCCATTCTGTTGGCGCAAATTTCCCAATTTCAGGAACCAAAGGTTGCAGATCAAAATTTCCCAAATAGATCTCCGGGAGAGCCTGATAAATAACCAAACAAGTACATATGGATTAGAAAAAAAAAAAAAAAAACCTTTTTAATCTAGAATAACAACCATTAAATCTATATGTAATGGACAAATGAACATACTCAAAACATCACTGTAATACCGGGTACAAAATCCTATAGTCAAATATAACAATCTCCTCTTTCATAACAAATAGCAATGGTTTTCTGAATACTCCATTTTCTTCTCTTTGATTGAGACTCTTAAAAGCCAAATGTAAGAATTTGAGATTCTTAAAAGCGAAATGAAGAATTGAAAGTAAGAAGTTAGACTGGAATTTCCATGCAAAAATGGAGAAGCACAATGACTATAATTAATCAATTAAATTGTTGACTAAAAATAGAAAAAGTAGTCAATTACAGACAATCAACTATACAGCAATCAAAACTATATGATCACAGAAACAAAGAAAGAAAAAAGAAAAAACCCAACTAACCTTTTTCTCTCTTAATCACCTTGTTCGGGAGACCTGAATCGGAGAGTTCGTGACAGAGTGAAGCAAATATTCATGCGTGCTTTCTTATTGTTATTGTTAGCTTCCAAGAGAAGTTGGTTTACCTTTTGTTCCCCTTGCAAGAGAAGTTGGTGGTTCACCTTTTGTGAAAGTCCCTGTCTCTTTTTGTCCCCTCTCATTTCATAGACGAACAACTTGTAGGCCCCATAGTTTTTCTTGCAGTCCCTCCCTCGCTTCCATTTGTCAATTTTTTTAGATAATTAAGAAAATAATTCAATCATCTCAATTTTTTTAAAATAAAACAATTAATTAATATTATTTAATTGAAACAAAGCTTGGTGACTATTAAAGTAAAATTCAACATTGACATTATTTTAAAATAAAAAATAATCAAATAAAATGAATATTATTGTGTGTACTTTATTAGCTAAAAAAATTTTAAATGTTCCGATCTTCATTAAATATTCAATTAATTTAACATTTCAAATAAAATGCAGGCTTTAGAAAATTCTTAATATATTGAAATGTCTCAAATTTTATATATTTTACAATTTTATCCTATTTTAATATTTTTATTAAATTTTTTTATCAGCAAAATTTTTTTTATTATTAAAATTCAGAAAAAACCTTAACATAATTAAATATGGATTATCAAATACACTCATCCTAACTCGAAATGCTAAGGAAAAAAAATCAATAATCAATATACCAATTGAATATTTTTATTAATTTTATTTCAATTATAACATTTTATAGCATTATCACACTCAATCGCAATACAAAATATTTTTATTTTTTTTTAAATCATTGTATGAGTCCAATAAGAAGTACAAAAAATAATAATTTACAAAAAATTTCATTAGTTGAAACAAAAATTCCTAAGCACAACATAAAAATTAATTTAATAAAACACAATTTTTAGTTGCATATTTTAGTTTATATAATTTATATTTTAAGGATGATAAAAAGAAAATTCATTATTTGTTGTAACTATTTGGATTACTAAAATTATTATTCATTTAATGAAAAAATAAATAATACAACTCCTTGAAACCGCCATCCTAACGATGAACTCAGCCAACAATCACCGGCAAAAGGGCATTGAACCAATATATGTAACTATGTAAGACAAACTCCTCAATCTCTACGTCAGATGGGACGAGCTGTAGCTAAAACCACCCTTGTACGATGTGGATTAAGCAAACAACACGTCCGGAGGAACCTTATAACCCACCAAAGTTTATTCCATACCTGCTGAAAATCAGTCGTAACAGCCAAATTTGAGCTCAATGAGGCACGATAATAACTCTTAACAGAGTAAACCCCTGTCCTTTCAAACTTCCAGAAAATCATATCCAAGGAAAGCGTACGAGCTAAAGGAATTGACATAATAGCCTGTATGTCCCTCTGATCATTAAAGACAGAAGAGAGAAGAGGCTCATTTCATTTGTGGTCAATTATAAGATCATAAACTGGATGGTAGAAGTATTAATAGGTATAGGCGAAGAACATATGAAGAATCACTATTGATTAGTCAGGGATCATGCCAAACCATAATCTGACTCCCATCTCCTACACGCTAATAAGCACCTATCCTGATTGACTTTTGTGCCTCCCATATACTGCGCCAAATATAGGTCACATTGGTGCCCAAAGGAGCATCAAGAAAAGAAGACGTTGGAATAACACGCCAAAAATATATCAGATGGCAGAAGAGTCTAACTCTTTGGTTTGGAGTATACACCAACTTGGGTAGTTACTGTTGTTTGTTTCGTAATTGTTTTAGCGTCTCCTTTTGCTGAACGAGGTCTTCATAATCTTGGGAAAGTTACGGAACCTATGCTTTTTCCATAATATTATTGTGATCTTGAGCTAGAAAACATTGTCTCCCCCTCCCCCATTTTTTTATGAGTGGACACTTCAGAGTAATTGTGGAGTGGCCATGGTGGGAGTATCCACTTGAAGTAAATTTTAATTAATAAGCTTAACCCACTTGAAGTGAGTTTTCTCGTGACCACAGATCATGATCCTATAGCAGAGGGAGGGGTCTCCATTAGTATTCGGGAGTCGATGTTAAATCGGGATGTTAGCATCTGATTTGTGGATTGAGCTAAGGGGAATAATCACTGATACACTTAGCAGTCCTTTTTTGAAGTAAAAAAAAAAAAAAAAAAAAAGTGATTATGGTATTATAATAAATAAAAAGAATAATATAAATTAATGTTTTTATAAAACTTAATTAAAAGCATGTAGAGAATTATGAGCGAACTTACCTTAATACTTTGAATGGCCTAAAAGTCGCCACGTATATGCCGGAAATATATTTCCCGCCAAAATTAATATTGCCGCCCATCTCTAACAAAAATAAATAATATTACCACCGTTACTGAAAACCCCAAAACTCCTTTCTCTCCATTTCTCTGCAGACTGCAATTTCTGTTGGGCTTCAATGGCACCCCAAAAGCTAACGGAATACGAGAGGAAAAGGCTCGAAAACATTCGCCGGAACGACGAAATAATGGCCGCCCTGAAGATCCACTCCAAAGCATCTCAACTCTCTGCTGCTACTAAACGCCAACGGTCTCTCTTTTTCTCCCTGGATTACTCATTTTTTCTTTATTGTTATATTTTGGTACTGATATATAGTATTATGTATGTGTTTTAATTGCAGAATTAGACCATCCAAGTCCCATAAATTCAGTCCAGAAAAGAACACCCAAACAGAGTCCCCGATGGTTATTAGGCGGTCACTTCGTACTCGAGGAATGCCGCCAGATTCAGGAGGTTTAGATATGGATTCTATTGAGACTCCAATTAAAATACCAACTCCAATCAGTTCACCAAAGCCCTCGCCGCGTGTAATGGGTCCGCTTAGTATGAGGGATGCTTACAGTGGAACAGGGTCTGATCGAGAACTAATAGGCGCAATTTTGTCTCTTGAAAAGAAAATCAATGTGGATTCTTCAATTAAAAAGGAATCTGATGGATTTGAGGCTGTAAAAAAGGAGGAAAATCTTGATTATTCTCATGATTTGGCTAAGGGAATGATTAAAAGCGAGTATTTTGATTCTGAGATTAAGATAGAGAAGAAGGAAATTCAGAGTTGCGTTGATTTATGGTCAATGGATTTGAAACCAGAGAATATAGCTAGAATTTTGCCCGGGAGGATAATGGTAGTGAGATTTTGGCCTTGTACTGATGTAAATATGATTGTAGCAGGAAACAAGTTTGGTAATGTTGCATTTTGGAACGTGGATAATAAAGGAAAGGAGGAAGGAGATGGGGTGTTTTTGTATCGCCCGCACACTGCTCCCGTTTCAGGAATTTTGTTTCAAAAATCTTGTCCCAAGGTACTTTTGATGCCAAAATTTCAAATATTCCTTTTATATTTTTTATTCTTTAAAAAATTTGAATATGTAAAATTTACAATGTTTTGGCTAATGGCTTCTTGTAGATTTCGTGTATATATGTTGTGGGTTAAGTATGAGTTTTGCAACCTGATAGACGTTCCTAACATAAACTATATGCATTTCGATGGGTAGGTTAAGCTGGTTATTAAATATTAAGGTACTAACATACCATTGTAGTTATTGGGAATGAAGATAGTGGCATAGTAATGTATTTATAGAATTGCCTCTCACTTGTGTCAGTATTTACTCTCTTTATCTGTTGAACTTGGTAGTTGCTCATTGTCTAACTTGTCATTACAAATAACTTTGTAATATCTTTCTAGACTGTTTGGGCTTTTTCCCTGAATGAACATTTTGATTGATGGGATTTTCATCCTTAGCTTATTTATAATTTGTACTTAAATTTTAATTTCAAGTAAGTTTATGGGCATAAACTTGATTAACAAAAGATGACTCATCTGATTCTCTTTGATTCTGGAACTGCTTTTGATTCACTAGTTTATGAGTTATTTATGATAACGTGACTTTGCCTGGAAGGTACTTTTATCTTCATTTAACTTAATTTCTTTGATTTCAGAGGCTGAACTGGACACAGCTAAAATGTGCTGTGCCATTACAGGAGCAATATTCTGAATTTGGAAGATATGGCAAGCAATTCTCCTAGGTTCAGAACAGATTTAGATCAACCTACTTTGGTTGGACTAGGACGTATCGACTGTTAAAATGGGATTAGAAAATGTAATGTCTGGAATGTTGTAAATAATGTTTCTATGCCCTTTGAATAGACCACCTGAATTTAATGACTTCTGCTCTATGCTTCTGCATTTATTTTTTGCATTTCTATCAATTAGTTGATTTTTCTTCTCATCAGTTTGACTGATATGACTTATGCTATTTGAGTTATGATTTCATCTCATTCATGTGTCTTACATTCAAATGTAGATCTTTACGAGTTCCTATGATGGATTTCTTCGATTGATGGATGCTGAGAAGGAAGTATTTGATATGGTATATTCTTCTGATGATGCTATATTTTCCCTCTCTCAACGACCAAATGATGTGAATGGCTTGTATTTTGGTGAGGGCCATGGAGGATTGAATATCTGGGATGAGAGGACAGGAAAGTCTTCTTCGCATTGGATTCTTCATGAAGATAGGATCAACTCCATAGATTTCAATTCGCAAAACCCTAATATTATGGCCACTAGTTCTACAGATGGGACAGCTTGCCTCTGGGATTTAAGAAGGGTAAATGCGGATAAGCCTAAAAATTTAAAGATAATAAGCCATAATAGGGCTGTGCATTCTGCGTACTTCTCACCTTCTGGAAGCTTTCTTGCAACAACAAGGTACATATTGCTATTCATAACACTAGAATCATATATGATATTTGATTCTTTTTCTTTAACCTTTTAATTTGTTTTGGGGGGGGGGGGGGGGGGGTTAATGGGAGAGCAGTGTTGATTACACTGTCG